>ML777795.1:1326969-1345361 GCA_009831015.1 Picea engelmannii
TACAAATTTATCTAAAAATTTACTGAGTACATTGTTCATTAAGCACATGAAAGTGGCAGGGGCATTGGTTAACCCAAATGGCACTACCACAAACTCATAGTGACCATACCGTGTCCGGAAAGCGGTTTTATGGATGTCTTCACACTTAATTCGGACTTGATGGTATCTCAACCTCAAGTCAATATTTGAGAAAACAGATGCACCTCCCAACTGATCGAATAGATCATCGATCCTGGGCAAGGGGTATTTGTTCTTTATGGTTACTTTATTAAGTTGTTTGTAATCTATACACAGTCTAAGGGTGCCATCCTTCTTTTTCACAAACAGGACCGGTGCTCCCCATGGGGACACGCTGGGTTGAATATAACCTTTGTCCATCATTTCTTTCAATTGTAATTTGAGTTCAACTAACTCAGGCGTGCTCATCCGGTAGGGTGTTATAGACACCGGCACCGCTCCTGGTGCGAGTTCTATCGAGAAGTCAATGTCTCTTCTCAGAGGTAGACCTGGTATCTCCTCTGGGAACACATCTCGGTATTCTCTCAGGATAGGGTGATCATCAGGGCTTGGATCTGCACCTTTGGTTGTTTTCAACACCTGTATTGCATATAGGGGACATCCCTTTCGGCAATACTTCCTCATTTGCAATGCTGATATTTGTCTCACCGAGACCGATTTTTGGATCCCTTGAAGGGCTATCCTTTTTCCTTCTTCGCTCACACATTCTAAGGTTTTATAGTAACAGTCCATTTTGGCTTTATGGGCGGCCAGCCAGTCCATACCAATCAACAAATCGTATGATCCCAGGGGTAATACATTAAGGGTTTCTTGGGTGGGGAATTCACCCAACATTAATTGGCAGGCTGTTATGGCCTCTACCACCTTTCTCTTGGTGCCAGTGGCTAACTGTACCAACCATGGGTTAGTTTGCTTCTGTGGCTGTAGCTTACACTTATCAACAGCTCTAGGGGATATATAACTCAAATTTGAACCAGTTTCAATCAAAATAGACACCAGATGGTTGAAAATCATACCTTCTATTTCCACCACTGAAGCTTGGTGGTCAACTTGGTTATTATCCAAGGCTGCATAAATCTGCGGCACACTCCTTGCCACATCATTGACTATGGTATATTCTTGCATGTTATAAACCTTTCGATTGTTCTGTTGTCAGTGTGGACAGTCTCTCCGAATATGCTCTCCTCTGCAATCCCAGCATTCCAAAGGTTTTCTCTTTGGGTTATCAGTCTTTACTGGTATAGGTCCAGAAGTTTTATTTCCGTCCACCGAGGGAAAGTTCTGCTGGAGTACACTCTGGGTTGGAACGTTCATTCTTTGGTTCTTCTTGTAGTTTTTCAATACCGAGGATTTGCTCCCTTTCTTCTGAAATTTTGAACCATTCTTGTGTTTCCAGTCTCCACGAAACTCTGCCCAATGTCCATATTGTTCATGAAAATATGTTGCCTTTCGTATAGCGTCTTCTAAGGTCTTTGGTTCATCAAATTCAATTCGGTTTCGGTATTCCTTGGGTAGCCCACTGATGAAGCGTTGTGCCTTCGCCTTCTCTGCTTTGATGTAGGGTACATATCTCAGTAAGTCGAGGAATTTGTTGACATACTCCTCTATAGTAAGTTGTCCCAGTTTGAGTTCATAAAACTCTTTAGGCTTCTCGTCGAAATACCTTTTCGACAAATACTTCTTCTGGAAGTACTTCTCAAACTGTTTCCAAGACAGGTCATCCTTGCGGACCCCTTTCATGTTCTTAAGGTCTTCCCACCAGATGGAAGCCTTTCCGTTCAGATTGAAAGTGGCCACTCGGGCCTTCAAATTCTCTGAAAAGTCATGGACTCTGAAATATTTCTTCAGTCTGAGTAGCCAAGCCTCAGCTTCCTCTCCCTTCTTTATCTCGCCATCGAAGGAGGGAGGTTTGGCCTTCTTGAATTCCTCAAATTTATGACTCTTGGAATCCTTTTGCTTCTTTTGTTTCTTTTGAGAATAGGAATTGGTCCTGCTGTTGGAAGAGCCTTCTGAATCACCAGCTTCCTTCTCAGTGGAATCGTCTGGCACTGGTCCTTTACCTCTGGGGTGGACCTTTTTGGACGTGCTTCTCTCAGTGTGGCCACTGACATGACCACGATTCTGCATCTCAGGTTCATGCTGCATTTTTCGTTGTAGGTCGAATAAGCTCTACAGTAGAACTGCATTAATTTCGGTTTGCTTTTCTTGTTCTTTCATCATCCTTTCATTATCAGCCTTGCAGCTTTGCAATTCGACCATGAGACTCCTCACAGTCTTAGCTAGGCCTGGAGGGGTTCCTATTGCTCTTCTTTCGTCTAACTATTCATCTCTGTTGTGGGAGCCTTCTCCCACCTCCATGTGAGTCACCATTTTCTGCGTTTGTAGATTCCCGTGGGTGATCGTCCGCTTGAGTGAAAGGACAAATGCTAGTTGTTAGTCAAGAGTTAAATTCATTTTTATAAATTGTGCATAAATTCATAACTTCTTTTAATTGCATACACAGTCGGGTTCTCATTTTACAAGTTTTTAATCCTGGACTAGGGAGTCAAGTCAGGGAGTTACTCCTCATAGAAGTGCTTCGAACGCGGTTTATGCGCGACTCGTGATTGAGTCCAATCAGGCCGAGTGTTGTAACCATGTTCTGATACCAATTTGTCACATACCCACTACCTATTTCAGGACTTTTCATTGTTTTCTCAACAATGAGAATCCCCGGAGCTTGTAGCAGCAAAATGCCAATCCCCGATTCATAGGTCTTCTATTTACCTACCCGGCTCTCTGTACATAACCGTGGTCTTATGTCCCTTTTTGTCGGGGTTTCTGTTTTGAACCATCCCAACTCGCTTAAATGCCAGTTAGCCTCCTAGGCTAAGCTCTTGGTTGCATGGCCTCCTCTATATCACCACGGTCATAACTCCCATCAGGGCTACGAGGCTTCTAATGTCGTAATTCACGAGTCCTCAAAACTCGCGATTCTCCGATCCCCGATATGCCCCTAGCGTATTGGCTCTCCAAGCTAAGCCCTGGTCAATGTGACCACAACCTTCACAAGACCACAGCCTTTAATCCTGTCGGGGTTTCGCGCAATTCAGTGTCACGATGCGCAAGTCCCTTGGACTCTCGATCCTTCGACTCCCGACACACCTTTACACTGGCTAGCCCTCTTGGCTATACTATGGTCCATGTGACCACTTACCATATGACTGCAACCGTATAACTTCCCATCAGGATTTCGGGGTTTTCACTGTCGAATGCAACTTACCTCGTGGATCCTCGACTCCCGATATGCCGATACGGAAATGCGCACGACACCTGTCCTCCACTGTGACCCACACCCCTGTGACAAATCAGGAAATCGTGTATCGGGATATCACGATTCCTGTTGCACTAGTTCACGGAACTCTCCAAGTCTCGAACCCCGATATGGTAACACCTGTCCTCCACTATCTCTCGCTGTGGCCCACACGGCTCTCCCATCTAGATATCGCGGATCGTGATTCCAATGTGTGGGAGTTTCTTACCTGTGGAAACTCCGATGCCCCGAACTCTGACTCTTCGGGATCTGTTGACACGTGTTCCACCCAATGGACAGTTCTGATCTTGTCGGTAAATCGCGGATCGTGATTCTGTATGACAAGATTTCTTTGTGATCGAAAACTCTGATTCTCCGATCCCCGACTCCTCGGGATCTCCTGACATGCGTCCCAAATAATGGGTGGTTCTGATCTCATCAGAATATCATGCTTCGTGACTTCGCAGCTTCTGTTGCCAAGATCACGGGCTTCAACCTACGAAACCCCGATACACAATCCTACGTGTAGATCCGAAGGTTCTCCTGCAACCCAGATCCAACGGCTACCTTCTTCCTCGCTCCTCGCGTCTCACGACTTGGAGTACCAAATGATTGGACCCTTACCCTGCGAACCTTCAAGTTCACGAGATCCCTGGATCTCTACCACCTGTCCTCCTTGGATGGACGACTCTGATCCTCTCGTGGCTTCGCCATTCGCGACTTGGAGCATCCAACTTTTGGACTCCTACCTCGCGAACCTCCGAGTTCACGAGTTCCCTGGATCTCTACCACCTGTCCTCCTCGGATGGATGACTCTGATCCTCTCGTGGCTTCGCCATTCACGACTTGGAGCATCCAACTTTTGGACTCCTACCTCATGAACCTCCAAGTTCACGAGTTCCCTGGATCTCTGCCACCTGTCCTCCTCGGATGGACGGCTCATATCCTTTTGCCCCTATTCACGAGGCTTAACCCTCATTTATCTCCCTATGGATCTAACGACTGTCGGGTTTCCTAGCTAAGATCTGACGGTTCAGATCGGTTCCGATGTAGCGCCCTTTCCTACTGCTCTTTGGACGTGGAAAAACCAATGGTCCAGATGTTCTCATGGAGCCTAGAGGTGTACGATTCAGATTTCCTCGCTATTCATGAAGATAGAGGAAAAAGGGTTAATGGAAATTAACGCCCTCGTTTATTCCTTCGATTTAACGATCGTGAATGACTGCAAACTCCCCAACAGGATCTCATCCGTTGATCAATATTTATCCCTACGCTGCTACTTCGGGATTTTAAGAGGGTCATTCCTCTTTATACAGGGTTGTTAAGACTTGCACATTCAAGTCCTTTTTCCAGATTCTTGGTAAACCCTTCCAAGGAGGGAGATCTCTGTGAAGAGTTCTATCCCGAGGCATTCTTGGAGACAGATCAGGGGAAACAAATTCCCGAGAGCGAACTGGAAGTCGGACTTGGTTCAACTTATGCATACTTAGATTCATTTATCAACATAAGCCATGCATGGTTTTCCTGTTATAAACATATACAACTACTAATACTGATCAAAATACCATACAGACCTTCTTATAATGAAAAACATTCACAGTTTCACAGCTTATGAGCATAATTATCATAATACATATATTTCCAGATGCCAGAGGCAAAACACTTATCAGCAATAACACCAAGTTTTACACCACTGCTGAGAGGGGTGCTCGTTTCCACCCAATCGTAGGCGTAGCGACTCCCAGCGGATTTACCACTAGCCACCCCCGAGCTGAGACCACGATGTTGTCGAGACTGCGTCTCTCCATCTACCAGTGACCAGGAGCGAAGGTTGCAATCCTTCCTCTCTGCTATCACTCACTCTGAGTAAAAAATGTCAGAGTTCCCATCGCGTCTACCCTTTCAATTGTCTCTGCCATATGCCTTATCCTCTCGCGAGGTTGCATGTGGCACGATTACCCTCGCGTCGATCAGGCCTGACGGCTCTACGAATGGGCGGTTCACCATCCCATCCCTCATCAAGCCATCTGCCTACCAGCTTGTGAGGCATTGAATTTCAGGGCCAGCGAGCCGATTTTGGTTATCCGGGCCAGTGGAGTCCAAATACGGTATTCAATTCTCGGTGGAAGTTAATGCCACCTTTTCAGGTGTCCTCCACCGCCATCGTGGTCTCTTTTTCTGCACCTCCCCTCATCAGCAGTCCTGCAATAAATTCAGAATGTCATTCACATTCATTGACCTCTTCCTCAAGGTCCATTTACATCACATATTCACATTTATGAGTTTTTCCATAGTTCTTGGTCAGTCCAGTTATATTTACAAGTTGGGGGAAACAGGGTGTTACAAGCAAATACAAGACCTCTGAATTAGTTAGATTTCCACATTTTATGCTTCATTAAAGGCTTCACATCCATTTTTCTTCTTCTGTATCAAAGTGAGACTCTTTTTTGATTGATTCCTCACTTTGTTTTAACATCTTTATGTTTTTCTCTCATCACAATCATTATTTTCAAAATTGACTCATACATGGAAAACGGCCTCTAAGTTGTTATACCATTATTTAAATTTTAGGAACTTTTCTCATATTATTGAAAATAGAAAAAGAAAACATAAAAAACAACATATCTTTTAACTTTTCTCTTCTCCATGATTGTACCTGTTGCAAGACAGCCTAATATTGAGCTCGGTCTCACGAATCAGACCAACATTGCTTTAAACTTATTTAATACCATCTTAGAGACCGATAACACCTGGGTTGAATTTAAACATTCATGGGCAATGATTGAATAGGACATAAGCATCCAAGAACATTGGGAAGCTAGGCAAAGACAGCTTAGAAATCAGCCATAGCTTCTTTCCCTAAATAATTGATTTTATTTTCATATTAAAAACCCTCTTTATTTTTCAGATGCCTTGACACTATACTTTGAAGCCTTAAGTATAAACTTAGGAACAACAGGTACCATTACCTTTCAGAGGGAGTCAGGTAAACCATTTCAATTGAAAGATGTTATGCATGCTCTAGGTCTGAAGAAAAACTTGGTCTCAGTTGCAATGTTGGAGGACAGAGGCTATGACCTTGTTTTTAGCGATGGAAAAGCTTTCCTGCGAGATAAAACAACAGGTCAAGTCAAGAAGATAGGGATTCGAGTTAATAATATCTACAAGTTGGAGGTAGATGGTTGCACTGCCATGATGGGCAAGGCAGAAAATGTTGTGATACGGGATGAGGGCGAATTATGGCATAGGTGATTGGGCCATCTTCATCATGGAGCCTTGAAAATCATGCAGCAAATATCTACTTGACTTCCACTGGGAACACTTGCTCAGTTAGATCAGTGCAAGGGTTGCACCATGGGGAAGTATGTAAAGTCCACCATTCATGAAAAGGAGAACCGTGCTTCGGTGATCCTAGAGAGAGTTCACACAGACGTGTGTGGACCATTCTCAGTTCCTTCAACACCAAAACATAAGTATTATGTTATTTTTGTTGATGACTTTTCTCGTAAATGTTGGATCTTCTTCATGCAGAAGAAGGATCAAACATTCTCAAAGTTCTGTGAGTTTAAAGCATTGGTACAGAAAGAGTCGAGGAAGTAAGTGAATGCTATGAGGAGCGATAATGGTGGAGAATACATCTCTGATGAATTCAAATATTTCTGTAGCAAAGAAGGAATTCGAAGAGAATTCATAGCGCCTCATAACCCACAGCAAAATGGGGTCACGGAGAGGAAGAACAAAATGATCGTGGGTGCAGCATGAGCCATGTTGCATGATCAGGGCCTACCAATGCATTTGTGGGTGGAAGCATGCAACACTACGGTTTATGTGCAAAACCGTTGTCCTCATAGAGTACTTGGCATGAGTACACTTGAAGAAGCTTTCACTGGTAGGAAACCCGATGTTTCTCATTTTAATATTTTTGACTCATATGTTTATGTGCATGTGACCAAGAACGCGAGGAAGAAGATGGAGTCGACTATTGAAGTTGGGATATTTGTGGGGTACACAAAAATACCCCATAATTATCGTTTGTATTTTCCTAATAGTAAGATGATTTTTATGCGACGGGATATAAAATTCGATGAGCGGAAATCCATGCGGTTGTCGCTTGAGAGGGAGCTAGACTTGCATGCAGAGGAGGAACTGTTGGTTCCCAAAGATGAGTCTCAATATGTGGATCAACCACATGAGGAGGTTCATTGAGTAGAATAAGCTACTAATGCAGACCCATCCATCAGAAATGGCAGAAAGCGCACCACGGAAGCTAATAGATTGAGACTAGATGTTGCACAAAATGTAGGAGCTCCTACTTCATAGCACAGACAGAAATAGTCTCCTGATGAATTTACTAGATACATGGCTCTCATGAGAAAATGTATTATGAATGAACCATCTTCCTTTCAGGAAGTAGTGCAGGATCCCACTTGGGTTGATGAAATGGTGTAGGAGTATGACTCCATTGTCAAAAACAGTGCATGGAAAATTGTCCCAAGACCGGTCGATAAATCAATGGTAGGTTCGAGATGGATCTACAAGGTAAAGTAAGTTGTTGATGGGAGTGTGGAGAAATACAAGGCTAGATATGTGGCCTGGGGCTTCTCACAGATCGAGGGGATAGATTATGAAGAAACCTTTTCACCTGTCGCACGGTATTCTTCCATAAGATCCATCTTTTCACTCTTAGCGCAGATGGGCTCGCGCATGCATCAGATGGATGTAAAAACTGTATTTCTCAATGGGTTCATTGAGGAAGAGGTGTACATAGAGCAGCCTGAAGGATTTGAGATCTTCAACAGCGAGTCGCATGTGTGTCAACTCAAAAGAGCATTGTATGGATTGAAGCAAGCACCTCGTGCTTGGTACACTCAGATAGACATCTATTTCACTAGACTGGGCTTCACCAAAAGTGAAGCGGATGAAAACCTATACCAAATTGTGGTGGAGGGTAAGATTTTAATCATTTTTCTTTATGTTGATGATTTAATACTGACTGGTGATGAGCAGCTGATACACTCATGCAAGGAGGACCTTGCAAAGGAGTTCGAGATGAAGGATATTGGCCTCCTTCATTATTTCCTTGGATTGGAAATATGGCAGCGAGATGGTGAAATTTTTGTGTCTCAAGGCAAGTATGCAAGGGAGATACTTAGTAAGTTTCACATGGAGGGTTGCAAACCTATGGACACTCCTCTTCCAAGAAACTGGAGAAAAGAGGATGCTACTTCTGGAGAGGTAGTGGATGCTACTGTCTATCGATAGTTAGTGGGTTCACTAATGTATCTAGTGAACACGAGATCGGACATTTGCTATGCGGTTAACTAGCTAAGTTAAGTGATGGTTAAGCCTACCAAGCTCTTTTAGAAGGCAGGTAAGCATGTCTTGAGATACCTGAGGGAAACATCTGAGTATGGCTTATGGTACAGACATACAGATAAGGTGAAGTTGCATGGCTTCACAGATGCAGATTGGGTGGGCAGCCCAACGGACAGAAAGAGCACATCAGGGGGGATATTTAGTATTGGATCTATAGTTGTTTCTTGGTATAAAAGGAAACAAATATCTGTGGCACTCAGTTCAGTGGAAGCAGAATACATGGCAGCGAGTCAAGCTGCATGTGAGGCTATCTGGATGAGAAAGATCTTGGTTGGGTTGTTTGGTTTTCATTTAGATCCGACAGTGATTCATTATGATCATCAGAGTTGCATTAAACTCTCGATTAATCATGTGTTTCATGATAGGTCTAAGCATATAGATATCTGGTATCATCATATCAGATATTGTGTGCAGCGGAAGATCATGTTGCTTCAGTACATTCCTACGGAAGATCAGGATGTAGACATTCTAACGAAGGTGCTCACCAGGAGCAAATTCGAATACCATAGAGACAGGATCGGGGTGAAGGATAATCCCTTTCTTGTTGAGAGGGAGTGTTGAGATTCAAAAAGAAGATCCTAGTGAAAATTATGCACCTACACTAGGATGGAGCCTCAATCTATTTTTAGGTGGAAGTCTATTTATAGATGATGTTCTATTTATAGATGTATGTCAACTATTATTATCCCTTAATAATAGTTGGACAATAAATATTAATCTATTCTCAATAAGCACTTGGAAATAGTTAACTGAAATGGAAAATCAGTTAGCTATAGGAAATTCGAGCTCAAAGGTTGATTGGTGGGACATGCAAGTCGATTTAGTTGTAACTGAGTGATTCGAAGTTGTAACAGAATTATATGTGTAGTTATGTGAGTTGTAAATTTGTTTAACTCAGTTAAGTGAGTTAAGATCAGTTGTACTAGTTGTAACTGAACTTACACTAGTGAGAGATCAGTGAATTAATTATTAATTAATTCACAATCAGTGATCTCACATGCAACTGAAGATTTACGACTGTTAACTACATGCATGTCAGATCTAGTGGAGACCCAGTTGAGATAACAGGTGAAAGGGACAGTTTGACTATCATTTGTGACTTTAGTGGATGCACTCATGCAACCACACACACATTGGATGTGCCAATAAGGAATGTGCATCCTAGGCAAAAGGGATTCATTCATTGCAGGGATTTCCATTAGCAGGTATTGCACAGAGGAGGCAGGCTGTCTAGAGGCAGTAAATTGGCACATGCATTTGCCAATTTTTGTATGACAGTGTGAGATGATTGTATATTGTACTAAGAGATCTTGGATTAGAGTTTTGTATGATATTGTTTCATGATCCATGATATATACATAATATATGATAGTGGGGTTTTTAGCTTTATTCTTTCCCGGTAAAACATCTGTGTTATGTGTGATTGATCTTTCTTCTTGATATTGCAATTGATGATCGTGTTTTAAATTCCGTAAGAATATTTGTAGAAGCGATTATGTATTTAATAGTGGCATATAATTGTAAGATCAGGAGAATATAGGCAATACATAATTTGTATTAAAATTTCTACATCCAATTGATATATGTATGATGCTCATTTGATTACATGCAATTATGAGATATATTGTGAAGGTCCAAAAATCTACAAGTGTCTTGTTCATTTAATTGCTCTCATCACCATTTGCACACATTCACTTTGCTAGTCGGACATCATAGGAGACCCACAGAATCCCCGTCGGTCCAAACACTTGCAAAATCTCCCTCCTATCCTAGGATAAGTTCCTAGTCTCGCCAACTCACCGACTCAACCCTCTCACACCCCTATGAGCACTATTATTTTGGGATCAGCTTTGTTTGGTTCCACTTTACTTGGGTCCAATTCCCAAGGCCAACCATACACTAGCTCTCCTTTACAAGGAAGTGGGGGGCAAACTTCTTCTCAAGGGGAAAGTACAACCTCACCAAACCCCCATCAAGGGTCAGGTACACAACCTGCTCACACCATGGCTGGAACTAATCCTCCATCGTCACTCGACATGCCATATTTTGCCTCCCTCAACATACCTGATTTGAGTAAACTCACAAATGACCCTGTATTGCATGACCCCACATGGCTCGCTATGCCTACCAAACTACCTTCAGACATTCCCAAGTTTGAAGGAAAGGCGGGAGAAGATCCCGCCAACCATATCATGACCTTCCACTTATGGTGCTCTTCAAACAACAGCATGGAAAACTCCATCCATTAAAGGTTATTTCAACGCACACTCACTGGTCCATCAACCAAATGGTATGTGGATGAAAAATCAGGGGCCCATGTGACTTTTGAATCCTTGGCCAAAACATTTTTTACCTTCTTTCAATTACCAGTTCATCATGAAAATGGTCTAGAACTGCTCTCTGAGTTTAAAAAAATCTTAGCCACACATATCGTTGACCACATTCATGAATGGAGTCGACGATGTAGTATATGCAAAGCAGAAACTACCAAAGAACAAAGCCTCGATTGGTTTCTTCGATCACTCGTCTCTCTCCTTGCCAAAGATGTGGCCTCCACCTTCCCCCAAACTGAAGAGGAAGCCATCAGCAAGGCTCAATAGTACGACCTCATTTATGCTCAGTCAAGTTACTTATACACAATACTACCTGACGCACCGAGACACGTACCATTCGGTCAGGACAAACCTGGGATGTCTCACACGGTGGATGGATTAATCAATACCAAAAAACACTATAATCTGTACATCCAACCACCACCCATGTATGGTACACCCCAATATCTGTCGATGTATGGAGGTCCATCTTATTACCCTCCTCCCCGTTATCAATAGCCATATCCTATGGGCCCCCCTCCACCCATGAGTGGACCCTTGCCATCACCTATGATGCGCTTGGCCTCTGAACCAAGTTCTAGTACCCCCTCTACCTCAGCTTATAACCTGGGCACTAGTGAAAGTGTTATGCCTTCCTATGCACCCTACGGATCATTGCCACAAAATAATTCATATTTTCCATTCCCTAGTCCTCCACAACCAATTTCTCCTCCACAAGGACAACCCCACGTTGGGGTCAACTTTTTTCATCCCTCTCCCATTCAGCAATTTCAAAATTTTGAACAAATGAATACAGAAAATCCGGCCCATCGGTTGAATAATGCCCAAAAAAAAGGAAAAAACCGAAACAATAATAACCCAAGACCAGGGGGAAAAAACCCCCAACAAAACCAACCTGTCGGGGGCAACCAGAACCAGGGTAACCAGAATCCCCAAGGGGGAAATAACAACAAACGCCAAGGGAGGAACAACAACAACAACCTCTGGATGAACTTCCCTTGTTCTCTTTTCGGTGAGCATGGTCATTATACTCACCATTGCCCCCAAATTGTTGACTTCAAATGGATGAAATATTCTATAAACGTGCCACGTCCCCCAGCGTCGCCTGCCCCTCAACAAGCCCCACAACAGTATTTGCAACAACCACCCCTGGCTATGTTGCAAAACCCTATTCCACACCAAGGTGTGATGAATACCCAGTAGTAGATGCATCCTGCCCCACCACAGATGGGACAATATCAAAACCCTAGGAATCCAGTGGATCGCAATATCCTCCTCACTAGCGAAGAAGAAATTCTTCTACAAGCGTGCAGTCATCAATACCACACACCCCCTAAATCTACTCCCACCACTTTGGAAGCAGCTCCAGCTACAGCCGGACAACCCTTGATGATTCCACACTCTAACAATGAACCCCCCATTTTTATTCCTCGCATCCCATTACAACAGAATGTCAACAACCCTCAGGCTAGGGTGGCACACAATTACAGTCTGGTCGATGACTTGGCACAATATCATGTAGCCATGTCAGTTTTGTAGGTCCTCCAAACCTATCCCGCTCAACAGAAATCCTTGCTTTCCACCTTGGGGGTAGTCAACCCTGCTGATACTAGACTCATCACATTTGATCTAGATTGTGGGGAACCTTGTCTACCCGCTTTGGTAGCTTTTCAGATACCAGTCAAAATTCGGAACATCACAGTTCATTGATGTATCATTGATGAAGGTGCATCCACATGCATCATGTCCAAAACTGTATGGAAGAAACTTGTCTCCCCTGAGCTAATACCATCTGCCATCACTTTAAGAGCTTATGATGGACAACCATCCTCTCCTGAAGGACTCTTTCAAAATTCCCCCATTGAACTCAAGGGAAAAACTATCCTTATCGACATTGAGGTTATCGATGCCCTGCTCGATTATAACATATTGTTTGGACGTAGCTACATGTACACTATGAAGGCAGTGGCCTCTTCTATATTTCGAATGATGATGTTCCCCCATAATGGGAAAACCATCACCATCGACCAAGTTTCACATTACGAGCCTTACCATTCCTCCAACATCAATAACATCCTACCTCTTGTCCGCACTAGTTCCAACGCATACCCACTCATGGAGATGGGCCCTAGAATTTTCAAAGACCCATCCTTGTTGGGGGCACATCGCGAAGCACCACCGCTCATCCACCCCTCAAAAAAAGTGTGTGTCATATCTTCCAATGGGACTGACAATGGAGATACCATTCCTCCCACATAGGTTTCTCCACTCCCTGACATCCCACTGGTGGAAGAAACCTTACCTCAAGAATCCCCTAAGAACCCTACGACACCACTTATCCCCAATTTCACCCTCCCCCAAGGTCAAATCCCAGTTTGGGAGACAATCCCCCAAGCCATTACTCAAATTCTCTTCTTCTACCCCCCACCGGGCATACAATCTTTCCAGGTAGTCTCAACGCTTACCCTTCCCAACATGGTTCTCGCCATTCTAGTATGGTATCTACACCCACCCGCGATGGTTCCTCAACCATCCCTACCCACCCAAACAAAGGGAATCCCAATGCAAATTCCAATACTAACTCCGATGGCACCACCCTCACCCTCACTTTCCAACACCACCACTACAGCTAGGGGAAGACTGAAGAAGAAAGATCCCACCGCTCCACTTCCTCCTCGAGTTCAACCTCCTTACACACTATGCGAGAGAGAGGGACACCCCACAAATAGATGTCCCTCTCTCCCCAAGTTACGTAATTTGATCCACCTCCCTCAAGCAACCACATCTCTCGTCGCTTCACCAAGAACACCTAGTACTACCACCACATCCCCTACTACATGAAGTAAAGGGATATTAACCAAATTTGCATGTGCCATTTGTTCATAGTATGGCCACTACACTCATCATTTCCCTGCTCTACCTCAATTTCAACATACGCTAACAGTGGTACGCCAAAGATTTCAGCAAGACCCCTCTCCACCCATGTCATCAAGTACCCATGTCACTGACATCCATGATGTCATGACCTTAGTCAATGAATGGATGAGGTGCCCTTGCTCTCTTTGTGACTCACTTTATCACTTCACATACTAGTGTCCCTTGATCATTGAATACAAGTGTCGTCAAATGACCCCTATTCAAAATCCACCAACCACCTCACTTCCTGTGACGCAAGTGATTCCCCTTATTCCTTCTCCCGATACTGATCACATCACCTCCCCTAAACCTGATTCACTTCCCACCCATCCATGGTTCATGGATAGACTGTCTAAGGACTTGCCCCCAAATCCTCCCAATTCTTCAGTTCATTTTCCTCAGGAAATATTACCCTCGGCCACAGTTTACAACCCACAGTGTCTAGACATTTGGTTTGTGTCAAGCACGCCATCACACTGTAGTTGTGATACCCCCTCTACATCTTTATCACCTGAAGACAATCACGCAATGAAACTCACCAATCTTACTTCCCTAGATCCCCTATATTCTCACATTTTTTATTGCGACGAAGATATCCTTGAGGAACTAACCACCCCCGATTGCCCATGGAATGTGCTCCATCACATACTAATCTTTCTCTCACAGAAAGCCTTTGACTCTCCTCACCAAGCCTCCATATGTGTAATCAAAACCAAGGATTTTATGCCATCAAGGCATATCGACTGGTTCAACAACCCTATCCCTGCCCACGATGCTTTTGAAGAAGGCAACATGTCCAATATATCCCCCACTATCAAAATTGAAATTTTCATCAAACCAGGGATCATAGAGGAAATTACCATTGGTGTTGCATGCCCTGAGGAACTCACAGCTTACAAAGCTCTCTTTCAGGAATACAAGGATATTTTTGCATGTTCATATACAGAGATGTCCGGCCTCGATCCTTCCCCTCCAAAGCCATGGATATCAAAGCTGAAATTGACCAACTACACACTGCAGGGTTCATATACTCCATCGCATACACGTCATGGGTTTCCAACCCCGTCCCCATTAACAAAAAATAGGGCAGTATTCGCGTCTACACTGACTTTCACGATATCAATCATGCTTGTCCCAAATACAACTTTCCTACCCCTTTCATGGACCAAATTATCGATGATTGTCCAGGCCACGAGGCTATATCCTTCATGGATGTTTTCTCTGGCTACAATCAAATCCAAATCCATCCAGAAGATCAGTATAAAATTGCATTTACCACCCCATGGGGTACTTTTTCTTATCGTGTTATGCCTTTTGGACTAAAGAATGCAGGTGCTATGTTCCAATGGGCCATGACTTATGTTTTCCATGATCTCGCTCGCATCATTCTCGCTTACTTGGATGACCTCACTACTTGATCTAAGAAACAAACCCAACATCTAGATGACTTACGAGTTCTCTTTCAATGGTGTCGCTAGTAGAATATTCGCTTGAACCCCTTCAAGTGTGTATTTTGCATCACATTCGGATGCCTCCTTGGGTTCATATTTTCCCAACAAGGCATCATTGTGGACCCCCTCAAGGTCCAAGCCATCACAGAAATTCCACCACCTCATAATTTTCACCAATTGTAGAGTCTACAAGGCAAAGCCAACTTTTTATGATGCTTTGTCCCAGATTACGACACTCGCGCTTATGGCATCCTTCGCTTACTGCATCATGATATCCCATTCCAATGGGATGAACATGCCCAAACTGCTTTTGATGATTTAAAAGTGGCACTCTCCAAATCCCCTTTAATCAGTCCTCCCGACTATGATCGTGATTACATCCTCTACTTGTCAGCCTCAACTATCTCAGTAGCAGGAGTTCTCCTTCAAATAGGGGATGATGGTCACAAGCATGTTATTCAGTAAAAATCTTTCAAGACCACCCCTAAAGTATAATCATGAGGAGAAACTCGCCCTTGTAGTCCATAAACTGTGTCATTATATCTTGCTTCGCACTACCAAAGTCGCGGCATATTCCAACCCCATGCAGTGCTTGCTTAGTCGACGACAAATTAGTGGTAAATTTTCTCGGTGTATCGTAATCCTTTAGGAATACGACCTAGACTTTTCAACTCCAAAAAGAAATAAATCACTTGTTCTCACTGAACTCATCACGGATTTTCCCTCAGACACTACCAGTTCACCCGTCAATACAGATTTTCCCGATGAACACCTCTTCTACATCCCCTCAGACAACCCATGGCATGGCGACCTTCTCGTCTACCTTCGGACACAGAATTTTGGGTCCCGTCTCTCTCGAGATGATCATGGTGAATTTTCCATCAATCCCCTCGATACCTCCTCATCGGTGACATCTTGTATCGACGTGGGGTCGATACCATATTCCGTCGATGTTTGACCATCGACGAAGAAAACAAAGTCTTGAATAATTTCCACAGCGGTTCTTGCGGTGGCCACCTCTCAGGGATTTCCATCGCCCAAAAAATCATTCGATTCAGATACTTCTAGCCCACATTGTTTCATGAATGCATCCACACTGTCAAGTGATGCAAAAAATGCTAGCTTTATGCAAACAAAGCACGAGCGCCACCCGCTCTTCTACATCCAGTCATCACTGTCGGCCCCTTCTGCAAATGGGGCATTGACTTCATGACTTGAAATCCTCCATATAGAAATGGACACAAGTACATCATCGTGGTAGTAGATTACTTTACCAAATGGGTCGAATCCATGCCTACCTTCAACAACACCATTGACACAGCAGCACGTTTTTTCTTCAATCACGTCATTACCCGCTTCGGAGTTCCACTACAGTTAGTCTTTGATCACGGTAAACACTTTGAGAATGATATCTTCGTTGAAATCTCCTCAAGGTTAGGATTCTCCCATGATTTCTCCTCCCCATATTACCCTCAGTCCAACGGACAAGTCGAGGTTGTGAACAAAGTCCTCAAAACTATGTTGCAACACACTGTCAACAAACATAAGACCAACTGGCATCATATGTTGTTTTCAACATTATGGGATTATCGCATGGCAGTCAAAACTGCCACCAGTTTTACACCGTTCCATCTCGTCCATGGGATTGAAGCCACCCTCCCCATCGAATGCAAAATTCCCACCTTGCGCACTGCCATTGAGCTATTACCTGACACTGCTCCAATGGAGCAGTGCTTGTTGAACTTAGAGTCGATGGATGAAGATCGTCGATATTCATTACAAAACAATGAGGCAGCCAAGAAACAGTCTAAAGCCACCTTTGACCACCATGTCAACCTTCTCTCATTTAACAAAGGAGATCTTGTCCTAGCCTACGATATCGCTCATGATACTTTCGGCCATGGGAAATTTGAGTCATTATGGAATGGACCCTACATCATCCAACACTACCTCACTAAAGGCACATACATCCTGGCCTCTCCAGAAGGTTATCCTCTCAGAGAACCCGTCAACGGGTTGTACTTAAAAAAGTTTTACGCCTGAGCGTATTCATTCTACACTAGGATTTTTCTTTTTTGTACACATTTGTAGAGTTTTTAGTCTTATTTTGTTCCCTCCACGCCTTATGTCTGATCTATAATTTATGTTATTGACATATGTCTCCTCCATCGGCCTACCACATCGCTTACACTGACAGAGCTAGTTGTTGAACACGAAATCTCGTTTCGATCGCTTAGGCCCTCTACACCCTGTCACATGAACTGCTCCACTCCAGCGGCATATGTTTGGACTCAGCAACCAACAACCAAGCAGAATATGCAGCTATCATTGGCCTCCTCGCTGAGGCCAGTCACCTTAGTGTCTTATTAGATTCCCAGCTTGTCGTACTACAACTCAACAATGTGTACCGTGTATGTGATCCTTTCCTCTTTCGCAAATACCTGCAAGTTAGACTCTTATCTCGACATTTTGATTTGATTACATTTACACATGCTCCAGGACAATTCAATCAAATAGCAGATAACATGGCTAACCTAGTATTAGGGATGGCAGGTGTGGGGGGAGTCATCTATGATTCTGAGGAGAAACAAATTGTAGAGTACTTCTGGGGTCTAGGCAAAACAACTAATAACATAGCAGATATCCTCATAGTTTATATAGGACTGAAGCTAGCTCAAGAGAGGAACACCCAAACTCTAACTATTTTGGCGGACTCGGAAATAGTCATAAAGGAGCTTTGGGGTCGTTCAAGTTCACCAAAATTCCCTCTCAAAGGAATATTCTCAGTAATAAATTCGCTAAAGAAGAACTTCATCAGCCTGAGCTTCTTCTACATCTTGCGAGATCAAAATTCAGAGGCAAACAATTTGGCAAAAGCAGCAAAAATTTTGGATCAAAGCCACCTTCTTACCAATCAAACCCCCTCTTATGTTTGGCTACCTTAATTTCACCCTCCCCTCCTTCTAACCCTAGTATCAATTCTACCCATCCTGTTCCCCCTCCCCT
>ML777795.1:1358642-1404906 GCA_009831015.1 Picea engelmannii
CTGGGGTTTTTTTTTTGGGTTTTTTTTGTTTATTAATAAAAAAATTGTTTTGTTTCCTTTGTGCAGCGCACGGCTCCTCCTCCTAGACAGCTTGGGCGTTTTTATCTATGGAGAGTGGAGGCGACTATACAATATACAGGCTGGGCATTTGTGAAAAGTAAAAAACCCCGATGAGCTCCTCCTCCATGCGGTTTCGGCACTCTAAGCGTTTGGGTGATTAGAGGTAGCTCGCAGATGCATTGGGCAATGTCCGAAGTGCTGATGCTTGGTTGGCTCACACCCTTGGGGTTTTTTGTGTTTTTTTATTTTTATAATTTTATTTTTTGGGGGGGGGGCTATGTAATGCAATGCCTGTGGCTTGGCGCAATCTAGTTGGTTGGGTGCTGGTGCGCTGAATGTGTAGAGCAATATCTTATACCCCCTTGTGGTCTCCTCTCCCATGTGATTTGCACTTGTGTGCACTGCCCTGGGCCGTGGCATTTTGTTTCCTGCTTTGCAGGTCGTGTTGTGCAGGTGGATACGTGGTGCACATATGATACGCCCTTGTGGGTTCCCTTCTTGTGGCTTGGCGCTGACTTGTGATGTGTTGTGTAGTTCAACTAACATGCCCCTTGATGTGATGCCTTAGTGTCAGGCTTTAGAGCTATCATAAGGACAGAAACTAGGCAAAGTGATGGATTTTTTTTTATTTTTATTTTTTTTCCAGTTTTGGAGCAGCACACTATAGCCATATTGGCAAGGAGAAGAATTGTTCAATCCATGGTGTCTACAACGGATTCTCTCCATCTTTTCTTGCTTCAAGCTTCCTTGTTTGTTTCTAGAATTTTTCACGTTTTCACTATGGTTTTAGATAGTTGATATTCACTTGTATTTGTTGAGATCTATCATTGTTGCATGGTGAGGTCTTCCTGCAGTAACTAGATCTAGTAAGGCTTGCCACGGGATTCGATCTGAAGACCGAGTTAATCAGATTGTTAAAATACAAGGGTTTGTTTATTGTAACTATGGCCGTGAGAGGTTGCGTGAAGTTGTGTGTGTGAAATTTCCATTCCGTGACCTTGTCTTTGTGGGTGCACTTGCAGGCAGGTCTACACATTAATAATAATAATCAAAGTCATTTTTCCTTTCTGAAAAGGCCATGCAGGGCTAGTTTGCTCGGCGGTGACTCCGGCTACGGTGTACTCTTGTGAATGGTTTTGATGTGCAGGGTGATGGCTAGATATTTTGTTTTCTTCCGTTTAATCCCTGTGTTGTGGATGGGTTTGTTGTGCAAGTTTTCCTTTTTGTCTTTTAAAGTAAAAATCCTTTCCTGCGCATGACATTAAGAAGCATTCAAAAGCATGACAAGGATAAACAACTACTAGTTTAATTTTAATAATGTTATTTTGGAATCATATGCCAAAAGATATGCTTGCGGAAGTGAGTCCAGACAAACGAACGTAACAGAGGTTAGGGTTAGTGGAGAGAGGACTCTCTCGTAATGAAAAGTGCTCTGAAGTAAGTTGTCTGTAGAAGATTGGTGTAAAGAGTCCTACCGACCAGAAGAGGCTAAGCTCAGTTCACAATTGTGTAAGTGAAGCGCGTTAAGGCAGATAAGGAAAGACGGAAAATAATCCTCTTTCTTGAGGATCCAGAAGGCGTTCTCTAAAGGCAGGCCGAGAGCCCCCTCCCCTTACTTTCTTCTTTTACAGGCTTTATGCTTATGTTTCTCTTTTGGGCTGCGTTAATTTTCTCTTTAAAGACAGGAAATTCCTCGACTTTATTCTTTAAGAGGGCCACTTCACTTATTTTCTCGGCTTTATGCTGTAAGAGGTTTGCTTGGTCTATCAATAGGGCAATAGTTCATTAGCCTTAAATTCATTTCCCAATATCTGTGATAGTTCTCAGAGAGAAACAAATGATACAAATAGGTCATAATATAGTCAAAATGATTGCATTAGTGTTGGTCATATAGCAAAGGCAAGGGTGATCCTAATTAGAATGCAAAATCTAGATGCAATTCTACCAGGCAAGTCCTCAAACGGAATATGATTTTCAATCTTTAAGTAATATTAATCATTTTCAATATGCATGTTGTTTATATATAATCAAAATAATAGTGTGTTTGGCTTGCAGGTTAGGTGGGGCTGGAGTTGGAGTTGGAACTTGGCCCTTAGGCCCAGATTTCAAACTAAGGCTCTGATACCATGTGTAGTGGCCAAAAATCAACAAGCCTAGTAAAATCCTTACAACTACGCATAACATTTCTAACATAGAATTTCTGAGTGTGTAAATAATTCATTAGCTTCAAATAAGCATATAAAATTTTAGTAGAATTTAACATTTAACTACGGCATAAAAATAACTTAGCAATTTCATAAACAAATTATCTGCTTCTGATGCTAATTTCTACCAATATGATTGTCCCTTCCCTGGTGCCTTGTTGTTGCATTGTTGTTGCCTGATGCACTGACCAACTCTGCCCAAACCGACTATCCTCCTAGCCAGCTAGGAGCAGCCTGTCCAGCTCCCTAGCTCTAGGAAACCGAAAGCAATCCTGGGCCCCGTGCCCAAAACCCCTAGCAACCTGATGCCCCCTGCAATGATACTCAAAGACTGTAGAACTCTACCACATAACCAGAAAATCCAAGCAAAGAAACCAGAACTCTCGTCCCCCTCCAAAATGCTTCCTCCCGCCAAAATGATGATATGTAATCAATTAATTAATCAAAAGTTATAAACAATTAATTAATAAATAAATATTTAATTAATATTAGTAATGCTAATCAATATTTAATTAAAACCATATTAGGACAATTAATTATCAAATTAATTATAATTAATAATCCCTATACATCTATTTAAGCAGGGTTGTTACAAGCACGGCGAGAACCATCATTGCTCTTTGTTGTTGTTGACCCCCATGACATTCGACTTCAACACACTCTCATGTTACGGTGGGTCTTACTATGCAACTATTGCAGTTGTTTTATACTATCTTAAGACCTCTGAATTTTCTAAGCCATTAATGCCTACAAGTCATCTACACTTCTTACAATCGTCATTACCTCTGTTCAGAGTATGTTCACCATCAGAATTGTCATCTGCCATTATCAAGCTGCCCCGGAGGGCGATGCAGTTATCTACATCAGCATATAGCTTCAGTTACTATCTTATATTTTTGAGTTACATGACACGAGCATGGGGCATTCCCACCTTGTTTGTATACAACTTTTATTTTTCTCCCTAGAGAAAGGTTTGGGTCCCACAGCTTCCCCTCTCCCTCCGACGGATCACTCTTACAGTTCCTCTTAGCACTCTTTCTTACAATGGTACTCTCAGTAAAAGAAACATTGATGTATTTCAGCTATACGTATGCTCCTAACCTCACACATCAGGGGGCATCTGTTATCACTGAAATTTCATCTGTAAATGTTTACAAGAATACAGCATCTCCAAACACCTATTAGTTAACCTGCAGCCCCAAAAATGCATTTCCAAAAGGCACAAACTATACAACTGGTCAAAAAATCGACATGCGCTGAAACAATAAAGGAAGCGCGTGCACGTGCGCAATCCAAAAAATCCAGAAAAGTGCACATGCGCCCGATGCATCACTGTGTACGAGAAAAGTTGTGCACATCTGTGAACGGTGCATTTATGGTTCTTGTCGGCCCCTCACCCACTTCTGGACCAGTCCCCAACTTGATTTGACCCTCAAATCCTAGTTGAATCTGAATGGGGGATTGGTCAAAGACCTAAGGGTTCCCTAAAGGGCCCCTTGTTCACACTAAAGACAAGTTGGATATTGCCTCAAAGACTTGCTATAAAAAGAGACCATGGGTGCACTAAGAATTCAAGAATCTCATTGTTTTGTTACGCTGCCTCTATTCTCCTTCAAGAAACCTCTTTTCTTCTTGGAGCATACTTGCAACATCTCATTAAGCTATTCACCTCACCTCTTAAGGGAATAAGCTTGGATTTATTCACCATTTGCTTTCTAGTTTACCATTTGTAAGAAGAGCTCTCACATAGGGGACTCAAGAGCCCTCCCAAGGAGGAAGAGGGGATCCATAAGTCCCCCTTTCTCTGTGGTGTTTTCCCACTAATATACTTCTCCATTGGTGGCATGATTATTGTTCATTTGTTTGATTAATTTTGGTTCTAATTTTCTCATGCATTTTAGTTTTATTTCTTTAGTTGTTGTTAGCTTAGTTGTTTGTTTCTTTCATGTGATTGAATTGTTGGATTCATACACTAACCTCTGTTCTGTCTAGTAGGCCCAACTAGAATTGAAAGTGCCCCTCTTTTTCTCATTCAAGTGATGAAAAGGACACAACAGGAAGGATCAAATATTTTCATTTGGTCTTGGAGCTTCGTGCATTATGAAATCGTTTGGGGTCCTCTGGGGTTTACCGGTCCATTTGTCTTCAAATCTCTTGAGGAATTTCAGACTTGATATCTTGCCCATACGTTCAGAATTGTCTGTCGATTGTACCCACCCAAAAGTTGACTGTGGGTTGTTATCCTTAGTGTCCATAATCATTAGGTTCCTTACACGAGGTGACATTGAAGGGAAGTCTTTGTTGTACCTGGAATAGACATTCGTCAAAATCACTCGGGATCCTTGGAGGGTAAACCATGGGTAAAACTATGAGGGAAATTGCACCAAGGTGTAAGTTTGTTAAGCAGACCGCCAATGTAACTGGTCCACCAACTCAAATCCTATCCCCTTCTCACTTTGATCACACAATGTTGAATTTCATCACCAACTACTACGTTCATTGAGAGAAGTGATTGTTTTGCTTGTTGGTTTTCTAGATTTCTTAGCAAATGTTGTTTATTTACTTTAATTGTCCTTAAAATTGGTACTGTGGCCACTAAATTTATTCATAGATCACGTAGGATGCAAGGGTTACCTCCAAAAGGCTACAAACCCATACCTCCTAACTCACCTGAAGACACTTACCATGAAGAGATCGAAAAATATTCAGACGCTCAGAATGTTGCCACTCCTTAGATAGAGAACCTTGAGAGAGCTTTAGTTGTGTTTCAAGAAGGTCCTACCCTTCTTTCAAACCCAGCTTTGGGTTTTCCTTACAACCCACTCCTTATCTGAGTGGACTCCTCGAGTAACATTGTAGTAGAATATCACCCTAGCCTAACGTCACTGCCATACAATCAACTAGACATGGAACCGTGACAACCAACTTCCAATGAAGAATACACTACCCATGTCCGCCCTACCGAAATGGTAGGTCCACAACAAACTCATGTTCATTCTATATGGAGAAATCCATCAAGTCGGGATCCTTATTAAAAAAATAATTTTGGTTGACCACACTTTGACCCTCCACATACATCTACCACCACTGGTGCAGATGCAGGACCGTCAGGCCAGCCTATTGACCATCCCATCAGACAAATTATCAATACTGTTACCACTTTAGAACAAGTTAAAACTGAAACAGGAGTCATTTTACTTATTCATTTTCAAAGTACACTGACGGTTACACCTACCATCCCTCTTCAAGAAACAACTTCATATACTCCATAAAACCTCATTGGGACACCTTAACATCAAAGGATGCAAAACCCTATCATACAACAAAACCCAAATGCGAGACAAATCCCAACTGGGGGGAAACCCTCGTTCAGTGGACAAATCCCTACCAGGGGGCAACCATCCTTCAGTGCACAAATTTCGACTGGGGGGGAACTCCCTTCTATCGGTCAAATCCCGGTTGCTACCCAACCGACGACAAGGGGGATAATTCCAACATTTGTTTACTGGAAACATGCCACAATCCTAGGGACCACCCCAGGGAGGATTTTTTCATCAGCCACATCAAGGAGGATCATCAAACCCCAACCTCCAGGGAGGAACCTTAAATCCCAATCCTTCTAGATTACATTCTGGACAACCCTTCCCAGGGGTCCTGAATCCCACTTGGGGTCCTCAAGTCCAACCATATTTTCCTCTCCAAGGGAAAATTCCTTACCCTCCTCAAGGGAAAACTAGTTATCTGCCTCAAACTAGTCAAGCTAACTATCCTCCCTTGGGTTACATTGATTATCCTCCCCAGGTAAAAATGGGTTTCCCTTCTCCTTTTATGAAAATCCCTCAACAAATGAATCCTATTTTTCCTGGTCAAAATCAGCAGCATATGGGAGGACCTGTTGGATACAGCTATCCAACAAAACCAGTTTACAGTCCTACTAGAGTCCCTATGCCACACCTGTATCATCCTCAAGCCAATCGATATTTACCGTTCTTATCCACTTTAGATCTACCGGATCTGTCGAGATTAACAAACGATCCCATATTACACTCGCCTTTTTAGCCAGTCATTCTTGCCAAATTACCTTCTGATATTCCAAAATTTGACAGCAAACCTGGCGAAGACCCTAATAATCACGTTACGACTTCTCATATGTGGTGTTCATCAAATTCACTGATGGATTATTCTATCAGTTTACGTATTTTCTAGCATACACTTACGGGCTCAACGGATAAATGGTACATTGAGTTACAACGTAGAACTTTTCAATATTTTAATTCACTTTCCATGGCTCTCCTCACCCACTTCCAATTGCCTATCCGCTATGAAACTGACACATAACTTTTGACCTCCCTTCACCAAACCAACTTAGTACATATTTATGATCATATTCATGTATGGAGTAATGACGGTAGTTGATCAAAGCAATTATTTGAGACCAATTGTTGGTTGAATGGTTCACCAAATCTCTATTACCTCATATTGCTTGAGATGTAGCCATGGGTGATGTAGTCACAGAAGAGGAAGCCATTTCTCATGCCCAGTATTTGGATTTGGTTTATTCCCAATCTATTACTTTGTATGAATTGATCCCAAATGCTCCCCGTACATCAATCGATCCATCAAAACCATCCTCCACTACTCATTCGAATGGAGTTATCAGTTCTGTCAAAACCCAGTCCGGTTCACAGTTGACTGGCACAACCAATCATTCAATCACTACACGAGCTACCAGTCTAACTCCACTCTCATCAAACTCCACCCCAACTCAAGTATCTGAAGTGAATGCAGTCCAATCTACTTCTCCACAACAATCAAAGTGGAAAAAGAAACCTAAGAATAAACCCAAGAAAAATAATAATCAAACTAAAAATCCAAAAACACAAGCACAAACACCTGCTACTGAAAAGAAACCATAGTGCAAACCAAAATTTCCATGTCTCGTTTGTGTTGAATATCATTACACACGAGACTGCCCACATCGGGACGAAGTTGCTAAACTTTTTAAAGGAAATTCTCAACACGTTGTATTAACACATCCTTTTCCACAACAGGAGTCATTGGTTGCACAAAATCTTGCACCTCCAACAGGAAGTAACCCAGGTCATCCTCCTAATGAGAATTCTTCATCAAGTGCACACATTTATATGTTTAATGGGGTATATTTGACCACTTGCACTACGACATATGACACACCACCAGGTAAACTCGGTAAGGAAAACGTAACTACTTGGATTGTACCATATCCACCATCCACTTGAGCTACTCCTCCATCTGGACTGCTCCACATTAAGAAACCAAGTTTTGACTCTATCCTATGCCCACCCAAGAGCACAATCTCAAAGTCTACCTTTACTCCTAATTCTCATGCTGCTCAAAACTACAACATTGTTGAATATTTGCCCCAAGCACCTTGCACTATGTCAGCTCTTGAAGTTCTACAACACTGCCCTAGCCAACAAGAACCCTCTTGGCAGCCATCAGAGCTATAGATATTGAGTCATCCAATAATATCACGTTTAATCTATATAATTTCAAATCATTACTCTCTCACCAACTTGCTTTCCAAATCAATGGCGTTGTCCATAATCAAAATATTCATCGCACGATCATGGATGAGGGAACATCCACATGTGGCATGTCCTGAGCTTGTTGGAAATGCCTTAAATCACCTGGTCTTAATCAATCTCCCACCATGTTTAGAGCATTTGATGGAAGAGGTTTCCGATCGCATGGATTATTACAATCCTTAGCCGTTCAACTGCGAGGAAAACTATTTCTGTAGATTTTCAAGTAGTCGATGCTCCCCTAGATTATAATCTATTGCTAGGAAGAAGTTGGTTCTATGCTATGACTGTTGTCGCTTCATCAGTTTTTCGATGTGTCCAATTCACTCATCAAGGTAAAATTGTGACCATTGATCAGTTATATTACTACACCCCTGATGCTCATACTCAAACAACCAACAGTATTCCATTTTTGGGAGACTCAAAAATTACTTATGAAAGTGTTGGGGTAGGTCTACTAAAATATTATTCGCTCATGGGTACTTTCCCTGCACCTCTTCCTTCAACCACACAACACATCGCAATGGTTAATATGGTTTCAACTATGGTACATAAATCCCTCGAATCATCTGATATGTGGATCGTACCTAGTCCCTTAGAGATAGATACACTAGGTGACATTATGCCACTTAGTCCTGTAGAGGCTTAATACAACACCATTTAGTCTACCTCTCCTTCACCGGATGACCAGCATCTTTTGGCATCTACTTCATATTCACTATCATCATGGTTAGATTCCCTATCCTCCACTTTCAATTACATCCTACAGATTTTTCCATTAGATGAATCTATTATGGAAATGCTTAGTATCGAGGAGACACCATGGCATGAAAACCACCATCATTCGTCCTTTCTTCCCAGTTTGGATGAGATTAAGAAATATATTTCCTATCGATATCGTCGACTCTCCCCAATGTTCGATACTCACTCAGGATACCATCTCTGAGGGGAATTTGTGAAATATTTATCACACAATTACTATCGACATATCCATAAGAGAAGGTATCATGGAAAACATACAACTAGGTGTCAATTGTTCAACTGAAGAGGTTGAAACTTATACCGCCTTATTTAAATAATTTCTCCACATCTTCACCTGGTGCTATGAAGAAATTTGAGGGATTGATCCTTCGATTGTGGTGCATGAAACCAAAACTTACCCAGGAGTCCAACTTGTGAGACAGAAACTTCAGCCGATTCATCCCAAAAAAATCATGACAATCAAGGCAGAAGTCGAAAAACTATTAAAATTTGGTTTTATTTATCCCTTGCCTCTTATCGAATGGGTTTCCAAGGTCATTCTGGTCACTAAGAAACAAGGGACAATTCATGTTTTTGTCGATTATCAGGATCTTAATAAATCTTGTCCAAAGGACAATTACCCCCACACCCTTTATTGACCAAATTATCGATAATTGCACTGGAAGCGTCATTTTCTCTTTTATGGATGGATTTTCTGGATATAACTAGATTGACATTTTACCAATTGATCAACACAAAATAGCCTGCATCTTCCCTTGGGGAACTTTATCCTATCGGAAATTACCTTTTGGCCTTAAAAATGTTGGAGCCACACTTCAGCGAGCTATGTCATATGCATTCCATGACATCAAACACATCATTGAACCTTATCTCGATGACTTGCCAGCTCACTCAACTCATCGACAAGATCATATTGGTCATCTAAGGGACATCTTTCTTAGATGAAGGTTTTACAACATACGTTTGAACCCCCATAAATGCATATTCATTGTTGAATCAGGGAGACTCCTCGGCTTTGTAGTATCCTAAGATGGGATTAGGGTGGATACCTTAAAATTCAAATCCATTCTCGCTTTACCCCCTCCTAAAACTCTTACCCAACTACAAATTTTGCAAGGGAAGGAAAACTTTCTTTTCCATTTTATATGAAATTATGTCGAAACTACTAAAGGATTCATGAGATTGTTGCAAATAGATTCTCCTTTCATCTCGAATGCAACTACTCAACACTCATTTGATGATATCAAGCATGATTTAACAAATACACTGCTTTTGCATCCACCCAACTATGTGAAAGATTACATAATTTATTTGGTTTCCTCTGCTTCCACTATTTCTACGGTGTTCGTACAAGAGGGATGATGACGGCGTCGAACATGTGATCTACTATGTAAGTAAGAGTCTCTCAAGTCCCGAACTCCAATATTCACATGTCGAAACGTTGGCTTTTGCAACAGTCATTGTCGTCCAAATATTTCGCCTTATATTTTGTTACACATTACCATGGTTATTGCAAACTCGAACCCCATGTACCACATATTGACTCTTCAAGTACTTGGGGGGGAATATTTGAAATGGATCGTCATTCTCCAAGAATTCGATCTCGAGTTTTCCAAATCCAAAGATAAGAAATCATTGGTTTTTGCGAAATTAATTTGTGATCTTCCCCATACTGATGAGAATACTGAGCCCAATGATTCCTTTCCCAATGAATCAGTGTTCCTCATTAGTACATATGATGCATGGTATGGATACATCCTTCTCTATCTCCATACCCAACGCTTTCAGCTCAGCATTTCACGTGATGAACGATGTCGCATTAGACACCATTCAAAGCACTACCTTATCATTGGGGACACTTTGTTCCGCCGTGGAATTGATATTGTTTTATGACGTTGCTTAACCCATGACGAGGTTGAACAAGTTTTAAATGACTGTCACCTTGGAGCTTGTGGCGATCATCTTTCTAGGATGGTTACAACCCAAAAAATATTACGTGTCAGTTATTTTTGGCCTTCCATATTCAAATATTGCATTGATGTCGTTAAAAAATTCTCACCCTGTCAGATCTTTCAGAAGAAAGCATGTACCCACCCAGCTCCACTCCATCCCATTGTCACCATCGGCCCCTTTGCAAAATGGGGTATCGATTTCATGTAATCTAATCCTACCTCAGCCGAGGGGCACGGTTATATTATCGTTGTCATGATTATTTTACTAAATGGGATGAGGCTATGCCTACATTCCTTAATGATGGCCAAATTGAACACTTTTTGTGTTCAATCAAATCATCACCCACTTCGGCGTCCCACAAGCTATTGTAATTAATCATGGATCCCATTTCCAGAACCAGATGATGGGTGAATTATGCACCAAGTTTGGTTTTCGCCATGAAAATTCATCCCCTTACTATCCTCGAGAAAATGGACAAATTTAAGCCATCAACAAAGTCTTGAATACCATGCTTAAATGCATGGTGGGAGTTAGGAGGTATGGGTTTGTAGCCTTTTGGAGGTAACCCTTGCATCCTACGTGATCTACGAAGAACTTTAGTGGCCACAGTACCAATTTTAAGGACAACTAAAGTAAATAAACAACATTCGCTAAGAAATCTAGAAAACCAACAAGAAAAACAATCACTTCTCTCAATGAACGTAGTAGTTGGTGATGAAATTCAACATTGTGTGATCAAAGTGAGAAGGGGATAGGATTTGAGTTGGTGGACCAGTTACATTGGCGGTCTGCTTAACAAACTTACACCTTGGTGCAATTTCCCTCACGGTTTTACCCATGGTTTACCCTCCAAGGATCCCAAGTGATTTTGACGAATGTATATTCCAGGTACAACAAAGACTTCCCTTAAATGTCACCTCGTGTAAGGAACTTAATGATTATGGACACTAAGGATAACAACCCACACTCAACTTTTGGGTGGGTACAATCGACGGATGATTCTGAACATATGGGCAAGATATCAAGTCTGAAATTCCTCAAGAGATCTAAAGACAAATGGACTGGTAAACCCCAGAGGACCCCAAATGATTTCATAATGCACGATGCTCCGAGACCAAATGAAAATATTTGATCCTCGAGAAGAACCACCTATTGTGTCATTTTCATCACTTGAATGAGCAAAAGAGGGGCACTTTCAATTCTAGTTGGGCCTACTAGATATCGCACTCAAGGCCATACCTGCAAGATAGTGGGGTGCACACAAAAAAACCATTCAGGACTGGTATCAGTGTAAATGACTACTGCGCATTAGATTTGGCGCAGAGCAAGGGAGCAATGAAATGTAGAGGTATGATGGACATGGAAAACCAATGGAACACTTGGAGAAGTGCAAGGCATAGTGGAGGATGACACCACCAAAGGAATGGTCTCATCACTTTATCCATACATTGGAAGGAATCCCAGGGCACTGGTATATAGACCAGGAGATGCGCAGAGGCACTACAGAATGGAAAGGCTTACACCAGAATTTTGTAGTAATCTTCTCATTTGAACATGAGAACCCCAACATGGATTTAGCGTTGAATCTTATCCAAGGAATGATATTTAGTAATGAACCAGAAGTTGAAATCATGACAGAATATCAACAACAGAATAAACAGACAGTCAAAGAGTTACTCTCATGCTATCATGTTGGAGAGGAACCACCAGATGAAGATGATCCACGCAACATTCAGATTATAAAATTTGAAGGAGAAAGAGAGGTAGAAGGTCCATCTCTAGAGTCATAAAAATTTGTTGCACCAATCAAAGTTAATAAAGTTAACTTTGGGATGAATGACAATCCTAAAATGGCAAGTATTGGAGACTATTGGGATGACCAAACAGTAGAAAGAATAACAGAGGTATTGCGCGAATAAAGTGACCTATTTCCAACAACCTTTACAGAGATGAAAGGCATAGAAAGGGAGCTAGGTGAGATGAAGATACCCTTCAAACCGGAGGCTAGACCTATCAAGAAAAGACCCTACAGACTGAATCCAGTGTATAAGTAGAAAGTGAAAGAAGAAATTGATAGAATGTTGGAAGATGGTATCATAGAACCAATAGAGGAATCTGAATGGATTGGTCCTATGGTAGTCCAAGAAAATAAACAAGGGGGGATAAGGATTTGTGTATATCTGAAGAAACTTAATGATGCTTGCTTACATGACCCTTTCCCTACCCCTTTATAGATGAGGTCTTAGATAATGTGGGAGGATAGGAAGCTTATTCATTTACAGATGGATTCTCAGGTTACCATCAGATCAAAATAGCTCTAGAAGACATGTATAAGATTACTTTTGCTACAGAATGGGGATCCTACCAATATATAGTCATTCCAATTGGGCTAAAGAATTCACCAGCTATATTTTCAAGAAGAGTCATAGTTTCTTTTTAGGAATTCATACATCAGTTTCTAGAAGTATATCTAGATGATTGGACTATATATAGTTTGTTAAAGGACTATGTAGAAGTGCTAAGACTAATGTTGGAAAGATGCAGGCAATGTCATATATCATTGAATATCAAGAAATTCATTTTTGGTACGTCTTTTGGAATATTTTTGGACATATAGTGTGTAAACAAGGTTTATTAGTGGACCCTACTAAGATTGTAGTCATTGTAAATTTCCCACCACCAAAGTCAATGCGGCAATTAAGAGCAACACTAGGACATATAGGCTATTACAAGAAGTTTATAAAGGGGTATGCACAGATCACTGCACCAATGGAGAAATTGTTAAAGAAGGACACCATATTTCAATGGAATGAGGACTATCAACAAGGATTGGACACTTTAAAACAAAATATGGTAACAACACCTATACTAGTATTTCTAGATTGGGAAAAGACATTTTGTGTGCATGTAGATGCATCAGCCATAGCACTTGGAGAAATTTTGGTGCATCCAGGAGGGGGGGACTTAGACCATCCTATAGCCTTTGCAAGAATAAATTTGTCATAATCATAGCAGAGCTACAACACCACAGAAAAAGAAGGCCTAGCCATGGTATATGCACTTCAAAAATTCAAGCACTATTTATTGGGTAAACACTTTAAAATGTTCATAGACCATTCTACCCTGAAATATCTAGTCAGCAATCCAGTGTTGGGGGGGAGTATCTATAGATGGCTATTATTATTTCAAGAATTTGATTTTGAAGTGATAGTCAAACCAGGGAAGTTGAATGCAGGACCTGGTCACATGTCAAGAGTAACTAATGGAGAAGAACCTACTAACTTGGAAGACAACTTACCTAATGCTCAACTATTTTCAGTACATTTAGTTGATGAATAATTCGTTGATATTATTGAATACTTAAGTACAAGGGTTGCGCCACAAGAGTTTATCACTACGCAAAAGAAAAATCGGGTAGTCAGAGCTGCAGACTATCAACTTATTATAGGACATTTATACAAAATGGGCGTAGATAACATTTTGAGAAGGTGTGTATTGGAACATGAAAGGCCCGGAATTTTAGTAGAAGCTCATGAAGGTATAGTTGGAGGACACTATGCAGGTAAAGCTACCGCATAGAAGGTATTACACATAGGATTATGGTGGCCAATAGTCCATAAAAATGCCATGGAGTATTGCCAAAAATGTGATGTATGTTAGAGGATTGGCAAACCCAATAGAAGGGATGAGATTCCTCTAAGACCACAAGTGACTCTACAGGTATTTGAAAAATGGGCAATCGACTTTGTGGGACCTATTAACCCACCAACAAAAAGGTCAGGAACTAGGTATATCATTATTGTGACTGAATACTTAACAAGATGGGCAGAAGCAACACCGGTCAAATACTATAATGAAGAGACAGCAGCACACTTCTTGTTTGAGCAAGTGATCACCAGGTTTGGATGTCCTAGGATTCTGATGAGTGACCAAGGCACTCATTTTATCAATAATACCATCATGTCCATGACTAAGGAGTTTGAAGTCTATCACTAGAAGAGTACACCATATCATCCTTAGGAAAATGGAATAGTAGAAGCTTGCAATAAGATTTTGGAAAATGCTCTGACTAAAATCTGCAATGTCAATAGGGATGATTGGGACTTGAAGATACCAGCAGTATTATGGGCATATAGGACCACATGTAAGAAGTTGACAGGACAGACACCATTCATATTGGTGTATGGTCAGGAAGCAGTGGTGCCATTAGAATTTATGGTACCCATTCTGCGCGTAGCATCAATTACCAACATGATAGAAAGGGGCACAGTACACGAAAGGTTAAGTCACCTAATGTAAATGGAAGAGGATATGATTGTAGCAGGATTTCACCAGGAAGTACAAAAAGCAAGAGACAAATCCTGACATGACAGACATATTAAAAATAAGAGTTTTAAGGAGTGAGACCTAGTCTTGCTCTATGCCAACAAATTTTTCCAACACCCTGGTAAGTTTATAATGCATCGGCTAGGGTCATATGAAGTAAAGACGGTTGCAGATGGGGGATATGTACAGCTAAAATACTTGGGAGGAACAGAATTGAAAGGAATGATTAACGGTAGTCGACTGAAACTATACAGGGACAGTCAACCTACTAGCCCTTAAAAGTTATAGCACAATGAGAAAGGCATGTATATAGTGTACTATAGCAGAGATTAGGACAGAGAAATGATAAAAAGGAATAAAAAGGAGGAAAATGAGAAGGAATACAAAAATAGAAAAAGGAAGAAAAACAAAAGAAGATGCAGAAGTGGACTGAACCACAAGAATGTGCGGAAAAATTCGCGTGCAGTAATTATTGTGACAATATTGGAAGACATCGTGCCGGAAAAATTACACTCAGTGCAAATGCATGAAAAAGGTGAAAAACAAATATGAGCGAGTCTATAAAAGGAGGAAAGCACACGTTTATTCAACACTTATCAATTTTTTAGCATAGAGTGAAATACAAAGAGCGTTCCCTAGCTAGCATTTTATGAAGAAGCAAGCAAGTGTGTGAATTCGAGAGAATATGACCCCACCAAAGTTCAGCGCTCCAGGCCAGTATGTACGGGTTACCCGGTAGCGTCAAAGGTGCAAGGAAAGAATGAGACAACCCAAAAACATGGTCGAGTTGGAATATGTCACCACCTCAGACATAGAATCAATCAGCCCAACATGGGTTGAAGAGGAAACATCAACAGCACATCAAGGCAAAATAGGGCAGAGTTCTGGGGCCCGGGATGGTATTCCAAACCCTAACCCCAAGATGTTTGTGAAGCCTGACGAAACAACGGGACCACGACAAACCCACGAAGGAGAGGAAGTGTTGGTCGAGGATATCACCGACATGCCAAATTCTTAGAGGGAAGAAGAGGGCATAGAAACAACAAAGGCAGGCCCATCTGTTGTGGGACAGAAAAGAAAGGCACAAGACGCCATGGATATCAAACTCCCACATATCCTAGACGCAGTGGTCACTGTGGATGATATGCTATGAAAATTACCCAAACTTAGATATTCAGACCATGATGTGCGTGATGCAGCCAAATTCCCATATTTGGCCGAGGAGACTTACTTAACAAATACAGGGGAAATTGGACCCCTAGCTAAACCAATAATGGAGCTCGCGTAGTGGATAACGGGGCTGTATAATTCTGACATCGTGAACTTGTTGGACATACCACACTTCAGGCGCGATAAGAACGTCGAGCTCTGCGTCAAACAAATAGTCGCCCGCATACACAAAGGCATCATGTGGATGGATAGGCCAGTACAGATAGATGTGGCATTGATTTCCAAGATCACAGGACTACGTACAGTTTGCGCATAGCCAGAGGAATACTCGGATAACAAGGTGCGTGAGAAGGAAATCACAGAGTTGTTCAAAGCACAATTTGGCACCAGTCGGGGTAATAGGGGCATTGTGCTAAAGGATATCAATGACAATGCGACAAGGTTTGCTAGCAAGCTTATGGTTTGCAAGATACTAAGGAAATGTCAGAAAGTAGAATCATCGGCAGGAGTTATTGCAGTATCTATGCAGTGTGCGAAAGGGGTTATGTTCAACTGGGCACAGTACCCACTGAACCAGTTTTTGGTAGATTGTCGAGATACGTAAGATAATGGAACCGAGTTCCATTACTCCCGACTTGTCATTCTTATATTGTTGGTAGGATGACAGGAGCCAAAATTCTCAACGTTTCTGGATAGGAAGGGGAAATGTTATGTAGCCAGATCTTAGTCCCTCTGGAAGGCCAAGGATAACAAAACTCTGCAAGCAAACAACATTGTTTTTTCAATGTCATTGGATGAGATACAACAACGCACATCTAATGTATGGCACATACATGTGGAGGTAATCCAAGAGACAGAAGGGATAGCCAAGTTCAAGGCATCCAAACACCACATGTGGATCTAGGTCGCAAAAGATCCAAAGAAGGCATGGCTAGAAACACAGTACTATGTCACCAAGGAATAAGTGGACTAGATAATCAAAGACTAGCTTGGGTATTGGTAGCTGCCAGTCACAAAACTAGCGACAAGGCTAGTCACGACGCAATCCTCTAGGCTTAAGGACAAGGCTAAATTAGGTTCCCTAGCAAGAACAAATAGCCCAACTGATAATACTAGAAAGGTTGTAGCGTGGAATCAGCCAACCAGAAGCAGTGCAGTACTGAAACGACCAAGGGGAACAAAAACAACAACAAGGACATGCAGGCAGCCACAGACCGGAAAGGGGGATACTTCATAGGATGAAGAAGAAAGGGTCTAGGGTACAAAAAGTGGGGCACAACCCTCACAGACAATGAGGAAGCCAGCATAGGAAATAAAGTGTGCAAGAAAAGAAAGTATGTCATAGAAGACCTAGTCATCACCATGATAGAGGATGATGTAGAGTTAGTCGCAGACAAGGTCCAAGATAGGGGGGAAGAAGTGGTATGCATTGCAGAGGCGCAACGAGAATAAATCATGGCCAAGCTCATCGATGTCCATGAAACTCTACAACAAGTACAAAGCCAAGTAGTACCATAGGCCACAATGTTGCAACACGATAAGAAACAACGACCCCCTTCACAAAAGAAAGAGAGGAGACAGTACAAATTGTAGTACAAGGCAGGGAGACATTTACAATCACGCCCCAAATGATCAGACTAGATCAGGAGGTTGTGCAGAAACCCATGGGGGACGTGGAACAGTTGGAAGTTGTCATGGCACAAATACCCACCAAGGCACTATACGGACTCTAGGCTAGCGTAATGCAAGAAGTGTAATCCAGGGCCCGCGCGGATGCAACCAACTTGGAGGTGGGTAGAGGAGTCGTTGAAATGCTACAAATCACATACGACCAACTAACTTCAAAGAAAGAAGAGGAGAAAGAACGTGCATATAAAATGGAATAGGGATTAATAGCAGTATATAATCGCATCCCAGACATCGCCCAAGCACCTGAGAGGAGTGTAGAGGAGAAGATCGACATGAACTCACAAACAATTGACAGATATAAGCAGGAAATTGAGGAGCTCAAAGAAAGGCTCAATCCTACGACTCCTCCTGAGGTTTGGGAACAGAGAGAACAACAATCTTCACTCTAGATAGTTGAGATGGAGAAAGAAGCAAGGGAAGTAGAAGAGTTGTTCGACAAAACCGCGCAAATATGGACTCTTCTGGAGGAAGATGAACAGGTCCAACAGTGGGACCAATAAGAGGAGATAATTAACGCGGCCATACAGGAGCTAACACAATGGCAGAAAACAATGAGTATCATGGAGCACTTGAAGGGCACTCAAGAAATGAAGACTTTGCAGACAAAGTTGAAAACAGCACAAACAAGGAAGCAAGAAAGACAAGTTGAATTGGAACCCCTCCAAGAACAAGCAACATAGATGATTGCTCAGTTGGAGGAAGAGAAGAAAAGCATGGCACAGTCAGAGACATAGGGCACAACATTAATGCATGAGGAGATAACAACATAGTCACTGGAGGCACTAACAGGAAAAGCTGCGCAGATGAGGGAAAAAGGAAAGGAACTGGCAGAAAAGTTCCACAGTTTGGACAGGGAAGTACAAGGAGCACGCATTACCTGAGTGGCTCGGGATGAGCCACATGCTAGTGTTGGGGACCTATTAGGTGCAGGCCTTTTTTGAGAATGAAGGTTATTTTGGGTACAGGCCTATTTTTGGAGAACAGATCTATTTTGGGAAAGACCTAATTTTGGAAAGGAAGATGTAATTTTGGAGCGCACGCAATAGATGGAAAGAAAGAAATATGTAGAAAAAGAAGGAAAAGCAGCATGCAAGAAGAAAATCAATGTGGCGCGTAGGCAGACAAGCCTAACCATAATAGGGTTAGTGTTTTTTATAAGAATTGTAACGACTATAAGCCAGTAGAGTAGTATAAATAAATACCTAGGAGGTCTAGGTTAGGGGTTCAGATATAATTGGTTGTTGAAAGTTGTTGAGGTGTAGAAGAGTCGTATAAGCTAGATTTTGAGGGCTAGGTCACAGGCTGATGAGCCTAATTTGATCTAGTCCTCCTCACAGAGGTTCCTTAACCTCATCATGATTGTATGATTGAATATGTAATGTGTGCAATGCCAAATTTTCCAATAGATTAAATAAAAGAGCAGAGAAGCCAAATCTTTGTGGACATAGCCCAGGTGGGGGTGAGCCACGGTAAAACTTGTGTTGTGTGTGACAGTTCTTGAATGTTTACTTTCTGTCAATGATTATCTTAGGAATGAATGATTAACTAGATGTATTAGCATGCATGCATAAGGCTAAAGATGAATGAATCTTAGAAATACTTGAATCAATAACAAGTTTAATGCATAAATAAAGATATAATACACTCCCATATCCATACTCATTCCTAGACTGCAAACACTTGGGTATTGCAGTCACCCATAGAGCTATCTCAAATTAGATTGCAATGTCCACCCTGTGCGCAGCGTTGCCTTCTGGTTTACCAAAAGGGTCGATAGTTTTAGAGGATTTTGTTGGAAACTTGTTGAGATCTAAACCTGGGTCAACCCAAGAGGAAGTAAGAAGTCAGAGATCTAACCAAGATTGTACCTAATAAAGAGATTGTTTGGATACAGAGATTGTCTAGCTTAGCAGAGACTTTTGGATTGACATAGACCAATTATATTGGTGTGTTCTTATCTAGTTGACTCATCGATTGGTTGGTGTTTTCTTGTTGTCTAGTCGACTGAACGATTGGGATCGTGTTTGGACAACGGATTTTGCAACCAGTTTGCAGTGTATGAATACTCTTTTGGCCTTGATTCATGTTGATGGTGATTAGACTTCCTCGGGATTTTTTTTATACAGTATTGTGATAAGCTTTTGCAGTCATAACAAATTCGAAGGGGGGAAGCTGTGGAATTTGTTTTTCTCCAAGTTGAGTTTATGGGGGGGTGTTGGAACATGTGGTTCCATCATAAGCCTCACCTTGTCGGTTATGTGGGTCAACCAAGTCTTTGGGTCAACGACCAACTAAATTGGTGGTTGACCATGTCCAGTTAAGTAACCCATGTCCGTGTTTTATGGATAGGTGCAATCACCTTCACCCGAGTTTGTTGGTTTTGGTCCATGATTGAAACCCATTTATAGATGATCCTTGTGATCGGTCTATCATCATCTCAGATCATCATATCATCTTGGGAGATTTTTTCTCACTCCTTGGGCGACTTTTGCTTCAGTGCTACGGTGTCTTTCAACACCACCACTACCTCTTGAATCTGTTGCTCTCTGTGTTCAATCCCTATTCCAATAAGAACAGGAGCTTGAGAATGAAGTACAAAAACTCAGGGGTCAATTGGTTGAAGTTCGATCCCAACTGAAATTAGAAAAGGAATAACTTGAAAATAATAAACAGGACAATGTCGAGAAGTATAAGAAGAATGCAGAAATGTTGAAAGAGCAAGCAAAAGATTAAAAAAGATTGCAAGAGAAATTGCAAAATTGTGCAAAGAAAATTAAAGATCTAGAGAAACAATTACAACATGTGCATGTTGTAGCTCCAAAACAATCAGAAGCCTCTACAACAACAAAGAGAGGCTCTGCATATTTTTCTTCATCTCAAGAGCAGGGCTTGCAAAAACTTCCCAAGTAGCCTAGGGTAGTTACAAAACAGAATTGGTTTATATACCATGTACTCCATGTAATTACATTTAAAGATGTAATATATATCATTATTTTGGCAATTTATTGACAATGTATTTTATTTTATGCAGTTAATGACATGTATGAGTGTGTATAATTACATATCAAAGCCTCTAATACTTTAAAAGTTACTTGAGATTGAGTTATACACATATACAACACCATTCTTATCTTGTTTCAAGATGTTTGAGTAAAACATAAGTAGTTTCGTGTACTTGACATTTTGATATAACAGTGATAATTGCATAGATTTATCTTTGTTGTTATGAATATGAAACCTATATGTATCAAATATGAATATGGCTTGTAAAACAATAATTGTGCATACAAATTACAATACATACACAAGCTACAAATGCAACATTTGCCCAATTTCCTCTACAATGGTAATTTTCATACCATGACCATTCATAATCCAATATATATATATATATATATATATATATATATATATATATATATATATACCAAAGATTTCATATTTATATACATATATAGTCTTAAACCCTGATATGCAAGCAATCTTGCACAAATACCCTATTGGGTATGTTCATATACAACAACAGTGCACAACTATAATATTTCACTTGAGGAATCATTAATCTATCATATATCATTATAAAGAATCTCAGAGTTGTATATGTAACAATACATATTATTTCATGCATGTAACTCCAAAGCAAAATTTATATTTCACCCTAAGCCAAATTCTGGGGACACGACAACGTATATACAGCCTGCATTTTTCCATAACAGTGTGTGCATTTCCTCAATGCCCTATTTTCATGAAATTTCATAATGACAGTGTGCATAATGTGCATAAATCATCTAAAGATATGTATTTTCCCTAACATTGTGATTTAAGGAAGATATAATGCAAATCCTAACACAAGGATTGTAGTTTTCACTTCACAGTATGTTTAAACTTCATATACAACAACAGCCCACAACCACAATATTACACTTGTGTAATCATTAATCTATCATCTATAATTATAAAACATTTTATAGTTGCATATGTAACAATACATATTATTTCATTCATGTAACCCCAAACCAAAATATATATTACACCCTGCACCAAATTCTTGGGACACAACAACAAATGTACAGCCTGCCTTTTTCCTTAACAGGGCGTGTGTTTTCCTCAATGCCTTGTTTTCATGAAATTTCATAAGGATAGTGTGCATAATGTGCATAATTCATTTAACAATATAAAATCTCCCTAACATTATGCTTTCAAGAAGTTATCATGCAAATCTTAACACAAGGCTTGCATTTTGCACTCAAGGGCATGCATTTTACAACATGCCCTATTTTCAAGTAGAAAACGCATAATTTTCATTTTTGAGCGTGCATTTTATTCTTAAGGAATACACATCTCATATTGAGGAATGAATTACTCATTGTCCTATATACACATCATCTCATCATACAAAATCCACCATTGTAGCTTTTCTACAACTTTTCTACAACCTTGTAGCTTGTAATATTTCATATAAAATTGACATATTCATTCTACAAGACATTTTTTGGTATAGACATATGTACAAATTTTCTACAACCCTATAGCTTGCAAATGCACAAAATGTAATCTTTGTACATAGAAATCATCCTTTTTGGAGTGTAAATTCACTCCTAATTGTACAAACATGTTAAAACTATTGTAATCATCAAGTTACAACTTAAATATTAAATTATGGAGGCTTATCCAACATTGGGTGTGCACCTTCCTATAGCCAATTTTAACAAATTGGCCCTTTGGTTTTACAAGGCAATTGTTAGCCTTTATGCTAATCAGGTAGGTGTTTGTCTGAAACTTCCAATACAAGGCTATATGCATGTGTATAATCACAAATTACACCTTATTCAAGTTGAACCACTCAATTTGGGTCAACATTGAGACAAGGGCGTGCATTTTACTCTAATGTCATTTTGACTTCAGATTTACATGTAATCCCAAATCTAGGTGCATGAAAGCAACCTATCATGTTCTTAAATTGCACTTTAGATGACATGGGTAAATTTTCCATATATAGAACTCCATAGTAAAACTCATATAATTAATTAATTAATTAAAAATAATAATAATAATAAATAAATAAATAAAAATTGGAGCTACAGAGAAGCTTGGGTGTGCATTTTAATTTGGTCACTTAGTATAGTTGCGACCTTCCAAATTACAAGGCAAAATTTGTTGTTTTTGCACAACAACCTTTTTTATACTTGCAATTGAAAAATTAAGAACATGAATAGGTCTAATATGATAAACCACGCCCCAAAAAACTTTTGTAACTAAAATAGAAGGTAAATAAAACCGTTGCTTACATTTTACAAACAAGTTGGGCATTTCTAGGGTTTTCTAGGCATCTCTTGCCTATTTTTGCACAACATAATATTTTATGACTAAAAATGAAAAACTAAGTATATAGGCTTATGCAAAATGACTTAACATATGATTTACAATTTGAACCACTCACATTGAATGAGTTTTGAGACCTTGGCATGCATTTTAGTGTAGCTTGGAATGCATTTTGCACCAAGGCAAAATTTACATCAACGCAAAATTTGCCCTCTTTGTCCTAGAAGACATTTTTTGGTCTTTTTGTAGGGAAAAGGGTTTTAAGTTTCAAACTGCATAAACATAGGTATAGAAAGATGTACTACTTTTCTACAACACTGAAACTTGTAATATTTCCTGTAATATTGACCTCTTTATTCTATAAAACAATTATTGGTCTTTTTACATGGCAAAAGGTTTTATTTCTCTAAATGCACAAACAAAGGTATATGCAAATGTAAAAAGATAAATTACATACTCTTGACCAACTTGAATCAATCAATTTGGAGGTGAACAAACTCTATATTTTCTATGACATATTCTCTTTAAAGTATTTTTTATATGGGTTAATTATGTTTTGTTAAGTTTTTTATGCCATTTTGATGTATAATTGGTTTGTTAGAAGTCATTGACCTTGATTTCTCTCATAACCCACCATCCTCTGATTCATCAAAAGGTCATAAATCTTTGTGAATAGAATTCATTCTTATTGGAGTGTAATTGCACTCCTAATTGTACAAACATGTTAGAAATATTTTAATAATCAATTTACAACTTAAATATTAAATTATGGAGGATTATCCAACTTTGGGTGTGCACTTTCCTATAGCCAACTTTAACAAATTGGCCCATCGGTTTTAAAAGGAAATTTTTAGCCTTTATGCACGTCAGGTAGTTTTTTGACACGAACTGCCAATGTAAGGCTATGTCAAGGTGTAAATTCACAAATTACAACTCCTTCAAGTTGAACCACTCAATTTGGGTCAAAATTGAGACTAGGGCATGCATTTTACTCTAGGGTAGTTTTGACTTCGGATTTACATGAAATCCCAAATCTAGGTGCCTGAAATCAACCTCTCATGTGCTTAAATTTCACTTTATATGACATAGGTAAATATAAAATATAACTATATCCATCATACAACTTATAAACAATTTTAGGTGCTACACGGAAGCTTGGGCGTACATTTTTTTTTTCACTTGCTACAGTTCTGACCTTCCAATTTACAAGGCAAATTTTGCCTCTTTTGCACAACAACCATTTTTTAAATTGAAATTGCAAAATTAACAATACGATCATGTATAATATGATAAACCAGACCCCCAACAACATGCACAACTCAAATCTATGGTATAATAAAACCTTGACTTACTTTTTACAAACAAGTTGTGCATTTCTAGGTTTTTACTAGGCATCTCTTACATATTTTTGCACAACAAAGTCTTTTACGATTGCAAACGAAAAACTAAGTGTATAGGCTTATGTAAAATGACTTAAAAACTAGATTACATTTTGAACCACTCATATTGAATGATTTTTCAAAATTGGGGGTGCATTTTCATGTAGGCTAGAATGCATTTTGCACGAAGGAAAAATTTGCTCTCTTTGTCCTAAACGACAGTTTTTGGTATTTTTCCATAGAAAAGGGTTTTAAGTTTCCAATTGCACAAACAAAGGTATAGAAAGATGTACAAATTTTTTAATGATCCCCACATACCTTCCTCTAGCATCAATGAATTTAAACTTCCAACCCCCAAGCAATCCACTTAGATTGCTAACTATTTTATCCCCATTTGACATTGTCTCTTATAGGAGGAGGATGTGAGGTTTATTCACATCAATAACCATTTTCAAGGCTCATTTTTTGAAGCGGGTGATTGAGCCATGAGAACTAACAATTAGATAGATCCTAAGGAACCTTTAATAGGGGAATTGTCTACTCTAACAAACCCTTCCATTGTCAACTAGTTGCCAAACATAACTTCATTCGTACATCTGTTTTTGAGTGAAATAAATGGACTTATTGCCTCTTCTTGGTGCCCTAGTTCCCCTTCCATAGTTTATAACTAACCTCCCTTGAATTTCCCCCTCTTAACCATACCTTTCAATTTTCATGTAGGTAGATTCAGACATTATTATAAAGATGCATTAAATATTTCTTAAAGATTGTGGGAAAACATTGAAGATCACAAAAAACATCACATATAAGAAAAGTATGAGTAAAAATGGTATTGATCTTCCATTAAATCGTCATAACATATCCCACACATTTGTTCTCTCCAAAGATTCCTCCTAATGTCTCTTTAACAAGCCTCTCCTTTCCTATCACTCTACTTACAATATTTATATCACTGGATTCCGACAAAAAATTCCAAAATGTAGAATGATTAGAAAATGTCTATATATTTATATGATCCTCGTGGGTTCAACCTCGATCCATATAGTGGTTACATAAGTCTATCATAATTAAATTTACATGTATTTACAAGTCCTTGAGTGAGTTGTTGTATCTTGTGGTTTTAAAAGCACGCCTCTGCAATCTGTGGTTGACAATGGGGCACCTTGCAGTAGTCGTCGAATAGGAGTCAGAATGTTGACAATGATTGGACTCCATCGAAATGTCAATGAATGTCGGGGCATCAAGAAAAAAATAATGAAATTTTGATAATTACTTAGTAATGTTTGATGATATGGTCGGTTTTATCCGTACCATCAGAACTCACTGTCAGACTTCTACACCATATGTGGTAGTGCCTTGATTGATTCATTTGGATTTGCCACCCTTATCCATTTAACCAAAGGAATTATTTCCTTTCCCCTTTTTCTCATCCATAAAAAAACTAAAACTCTTTTCCTAATTTTGTTGAAAATTCCTTTGGGAATATGATCAATGGACATCCAATACTTAGGTATACTTTCTAATACAATACTACTTTTACCATAACTAATATACCACCTCTAGACAACCATCTACTACACCATAAAGAAATTATTTCCTCAATTATGTTAAACAACCAAAGCTGATCAACATATGTATAATCATTTGGTTTTAATTTGAATCTCAGGTAGTTTATTCCATATTCAATCTTAGAATGGCTCGTGGGGAGAAATTTTACAATTGGTAATTTCACCTCTTCCTTCATCTCATTGAAGAACATTGAGGACTTATGCATATTTATTTCCATCCATGTAGCCTTGCAATATATATTTATAATTTCCTCAATGCTTCTTGATTCCTTGATAAATCCTTGTCCATATATCATAATGTCATGTACAAAAAGTAGGTGCAATGGACCAATTAAGTGAGCTATTTTAACTCCTTTTGATACCCTTCTTCTCTGTGCATCCTTAATTAGCATACTTAAGCCATCAACTACTAAAGGAAAGAGAAAATGGGATAAAGGACATCATTTTCAAAGGTCCTTGAAGCATTAAAGGACCTTGAAGGTGAACCCTTATTAACACTGCAAAGGATGTTGATACTAGGCATCCCATTAATCAATTGAAGTCAACATGTTCATTCCTAAATGGAGCAATAATAGTCTAATATATAGTCAATTCACTTTGTCAATTGGGTTTATCTCGAGTGGTTGGGAGGATTGATTGTTATCCTCCCCACCCAGGTTCAATTCCCTTAAGTGATGTGTTGATCTCTTAACGAGTATATTGTTGTAATGGATTTGAGCCATGTTGTTGATCAACCTTGTGCACTAAATATTATAGGGTTTACCCTGGGTACCATCCTCAAAATTAGGGGAAGTACTCGAGGGTTTTCACCAGGCCGTGTAACTTGGAAATAAAATATAACCAATTAACTTTATCATATGATTTTGTAAGATCTAGGTTCATCACCACAACTCGAATTTTTTGTGTCTTGATAGAATGCATTCCTTATTGGGTTGTCCCCATGTCACCATGTATATCCCTATTGATTAAGAATCCAAACTACCCCTTTGAAATTATCTCTAATAGAATACCTTTTAACCTATTAGCAATAATATTTGAAATTAGTTTAAAAACCAAGTTGCACATTGAATTCCACAAAGGATGAAGGATCTTGCATTTTTGGAATAAGGACGACAAATATAAAATTTAATACTTATATCACCTTCCTTAATAGTCTATATTCCTCTACCATATTTAGAATATCCCCTTCCAGTAAATCATAGAACCCAATGTAGAGTTCAACTATCCACCTATTAAGGCTTGGACTTGTTGCCATGTTAAATGAATTTAAAATTTCTTTCATCTCTTCCATCTCTTCCATAGTAACTTTTGTTTCCAACTCCCTATTCATTTGGTCATCCAAAAGTCTAGGAAATATCCTTATAATCTTCATGATTTCCCCTATATTAGCACTCTTATGTTCTTTGAAGAGATTTTAAAAGTGTTGTTTTCCTACTTTTGCTATTTCCATAAAAGACTTGATTCTTGACCCATATGGTTTGCCAATTTCCAAAATGGTATTTACATTTACTTCTATGGTTTGCATCCTTGTGAACGAACTTTGTGTTACTATCACCCTTAACCAACCATATAGCTTTTCTTTTAAGCCTCCACTCTATTTTTACTTTATCTAAAAGGGTTTTCTTTTTGCCTTCAAGATCTTATAATATTTGGATTTCCTCCTCAAAGAAAACCCTTACTTTTTTATTCAAAAATATTTTTTTAGACCCTCTTCCACTTCTTTTAAATCCTTTTTTTGTGCTTGATTCCTTGATCACTCAATTGCTACTCCTTTTATCCTTTTCAAGTTATCAACAATTTACTTCATGGATAATTCTTCTATATTCTTGTCATAGGGATTCCATGTTCTAATAATTAGGGCTTTAAAATCCTCCTCATTCAACCATGAATGATTAAATTTAAAGGTCACGAGAGATTTTTTATCTTCAATTTCAATTTATAAGAAGATATGTATGTGGTATGATGATCCTCCATATCCCACCTAGGATTTTATCCTATCACTATTTTCCATCACACACTCCACGACAATGAAATTTTCCAACCTTTTTGAAATACCTTCCTTGCCTCTTATGGAATTCCTCCAAGTTGAGATAATTTTAACTGGTTCCATATCAATGAGAGAAACAATTTGCTAGGAGATCTCTCCTTTCCACCTCTCCCCATATCTCCCTCTAGGAGTCAGGTTTAGATATCTAATAATAATAAATTTATCACTATTCAAAATACCTAAATCTCTTAGCCCCCAGGAAAGCTTTCTATCATTATATGGCCCATACAAATTAAACTATTTTGAAAACTTTCCCTAACTCCTTGGATCTAACTTCAATCACTATACCTACATTCAAAACATTTGAAGAGATGGAATCTAAATTAGCATTACATCTTATGACTAGACCTTTATGACAAACCCTCAACATGACCAAGCAAAAGTTCGAATCTTTCAAGAAGGAAGACAAAAAATCCATTGCTTTAAACCCATAACACATAACTTCCTAGAATATCAAGACATCAAACTTCTACACTACACACATTTTTTAGGGCTTGTTTCTTAAGGGCATCCTCGACACCTTTAGCATTTCAAGATGGGACACTCATTAGGAAACCAAATTGTGGGTCTTTCCTACTCTAAGGACCCCACAAATGGTTAATTGTTTCCCTCTCTAACCTTTTTCTTAGTTTGGGATTTGGCCTTGTCTATATGGCATTTCCTCCCAAATGAAGAAGGGAAATCATGATCAATATCCAAACCCCCTTCCAAAGCCCTTAATTCTTATATATGTTTTTTATTGGATCTTCAAAGGTAAGGTGGTTTGAAAGGGGGGTTTTGAGTTTTTTTTTATCTTCCCTAGTCAAAATATTAGACTAAGAATCCAACTCATTGTTAATGCCCTCATGAACCTCCATGGCCTCAGATTTAATACATATAGGTGACTTCTTGGCCTCCCTCTTTTGCATTGAAACCCCCTCCCTTTGATCAAGACCATTTGAAGATACCTTATGAGAGAATTTAGGAGGGGAATTAGGCTTTGACACAAATTTAAGCCCTTAGATCAAAGGAGTGAGGGTTTAGGTTTTAGGGGTGCTATCCTTTAACCCCTCCTTGTTCAAATTGACATATCCCAAACACCCAACAGAAGAAAGGAATTCATTACAAAATATTTGAAAGCACAAAGGAGGATTTGATTTTTGTATACCTTGACTTTTTGTAGAATGAGTTTGCTTGTCTTAGTCTTCTTTGGGTCCTTGGTTATGTTCCATATGCTTTGCGGGGGTCCAAGCCTTGTTTTGAGTAGAAGGTAAATGACCATCCAAAAACTTAGGGTCCACCCATTCTAACAATTCTCATGTCTTCCTTTTCCCAAACATTATCATATAATAAAGTGACCCAATGAACTCCCCATACCTTCCAGTATTTCTATGTACTAGAGCTCCAAATGAAGACCCAATAGAAGTACCCAAATCTATTCAATATAGTTTGATTCCTTCCTTAGGTTGAACCCGGGGTTCCATCATTTTAAGAATAATCCGGAAGGATCCCATAAGCAAATTTTCCCTAGGATATTATTTTCACCATTCCCATTTTTAACTAGAAAACATATCCATCCACGTACCGAAATGTGAAAAATTAGACTATATCCAAGCACTGGTCTCCATACCTCATTCATCCATAGTTTTAGGGTTTCACCTTTGACAAATATTCCCATGAAGTGTCCAATTAGGGCCCTTTCCATTAACACTTCCACCTCTGATAGGCTTATATCCAAGGCCACCACCATCTTCACCTTCTCATCCTTCACCCTTATACACTTCCTTGGCCTTGTTTTACCTACTCCCCAGGACTCCTTGTCACTTGATAGATCTTTACCTCCTGGAGTGCTCTCTTTTTTTTCCTATGACTCCTTCACACTATGGCTTGATACTAGACCCCTATAATAGTTTGTGTTAGGACTTGAACAATCTTGATCAACCTTTGTATGGGAAGTGTCATCCACAAATATCATCTTAGTAAAAAAGCCATTATGAGTTAGCTCCTGACCAAATCAAACCATGACTCATATCTCACCTCTAAATGGGATGTTCCATAACTATTCTCCTCTTCCAATGTTCCTTCGATTGAGATCCTTAAAGGATGTGTGCCTTGAACAAAAACTCCTAATGCTTGAATTCCACCTAGCGCCCCCTTATCTAGAGCTAGGGTCACATCTACTGGAATTGTTAATTCCTTGGATCCTTTGATAATCTTCCATATTTCATTGAGCTCTCAATATGACTTGAAAACAAATGTTGGGATTGTGTCATTATTCACTCTGTAGTCCACTAACTCTAGGTCTTCTTCCATCAAGGTAGGACTAGTGGCCCTTTTTTCTACGACTTCTAAACCTTACCCAAAAATATGCATACATGAGATAACCCTAGAATTTCATCCACTACTACTATATGGCTTTATTTATGCTATGAAATGGGGAAGATAGAATTTGGGACTTAGAGGGGGCACTTTGGGTCATATACCAAAAGCCACACTAATGAACTAGAGATAAAAATCCTTTGATTTGAGGACAAAAAAGGTGGATTTTTCGGTGTCTCTAACCTTAAGGAAATTTTCATAGAGGTCCTCACTACATTATATGTGTATATACCTTTTGAACGGTGGGTTGTTTGCCTCAAACATAGTTTGTGTGCAAAAGGTATGCCCCTGACAAAGTAACGATCTAATCATTCCCCATAGGTTCATGTGGCAACCACAACATATCACCATGATTCACCCATGTGGAGTTAATAATGTATGGGAATCCAATAGAGAAGCATTGTGAGAAGAGAAAACCTAACCATGGCAACTGATAATGGGTGTTAAAACCCTAACTAAAAAGAAGGAAAGGGTTTCAACTCATATTGTGGAAAGTTGATGTTCCATAGTAGAGTATTCACTAAGAGGACTAAAGTTATCGTAGATCATAGGGGAAAGGGTACTTCATGCGGGATTGTAGAAAACCATATTGTCTCATAGCTTTGCAATGAGCTTTGTAACCTCTATATTTCTTGTACTCTCCATTGATTAAGAAGAAATGCATAGTCCTTCATTTTTTACTAGGATTTCCTACATTGGGCTTCCCAAGGTAAATAGTACGTGATGGTGTTCCAATATGTGTCTTGGGTATTATATCATTTTTTTTATGTCACAATTGCTAAAGAATCCATATGGTCTACTTTTTTATATCTTTTTGATCAATAAAACTATAAAATTAATAATTGCATAGTGAAGCATAAGATCAATTTAATAGTAGTTGTTTAAGATATGTTCTAATGGGTTGACCATTGGAATATCCAGGGTGCTTTCCATTTCAATTAGTTGCAATCCTCATACCACCTTTGTGGCACCCACAAACTTACCATTTGCAACATCCATAAACTTCTTACTTGTGATATCTAAAGATGTTGTAATACAACTCACAACTAGCAAGTGTTTGTAGCTAACAAGTGGATCCATGAGCATGCATCCCACTTTCTAGTGAAATGTGGAAATGAAAATTTGACTTTTTACATATTTTTTAAATTGAAGCCCTCGCAACTCATATATGCCTTATGAATTTTTATGTGCAATGAAAAACAATTTATAGGGAATTGTGTTATCTTTCTAATGACATTTTGTCAAAAGATATTAATGCATTTAATGTGTCAAATTTGTATGTAACTATATGTTTGTCCTTGAAAATATATGGAAAAGCTAACAGGTGACTTTTGTTCCCAACAACTAATTTAGTGTTAAATGTACAATTTTCAAAAATAAAGTTATATGAGCATGATCTACTTAGACCTTTTTTTGTTTGGAAATTTGTATTTTTTGTTATTTTTCAAAGCCAGTAAAATAATGTTTGAGTAACATTTTATACACCTTTGTGTTCCCCAACAAATTATTTTCTATAGTTTAAGTAAATTGAAAAACCAGAAATACACTTTTGAAGAGTAAACATCCTGGGGTATCCCACATATTTTTTATAAGTTTTTGGTTGTGTAAATCTAAAGATACTTATTTTTCTCTAGGGACCTTCACTACTTGTGATAAAAAAAATGTGTATAAGTTTTAGAACAAAATAAATTAAAAATATAGTATGAGATTGAACAGAAGAAAATTATATGTCATTGGATAGAGGATTTAATGACAAATCTATAGGAACCATGTTTGCCACCTTCCATGGAAGAGATGAAGGGATTTCACCTCCTAAAAGTTGAAACTCCATGAAAATCGACAAAAATATGTAAGCCTTCTTGACTTTTAAACTCTTGATCGAGGGATTTTATAAGCCCTTAATCGAACCTATTTTACTTAAACCATCGATTATGGTTTTAGACTCTCAATCAAGGCTTTAAGCCCTCGATCGAGGTTTAAAGCCTCAATCAAGGGCTTAAAACCTAGTTCAAGATTATTTCTCAATTGAGAGTCTGGAGGGACCATTCCCGCTTGCCCCACTTGCCAAAAAGTGAGACATAACTTTATGTATTCACCCTGACCCATAACCTTCTTTGAGTACTTATGAACTTAAGTTGTGAAACTCAAAGCTCCCAGAAACATCCTATGAACATAGCATCCCACAATACAAAAAACAATGAAACTTCATATTATAAATTTTATTAAGGCCATAAATGTTGTCTTGATTCAATGATTGAGCAAGGTTGGTAATATTCCCCCCACCAAGGTTCAAATCCCCTAGAGTCATATTTTGCTCTTCATGGGCCATCTCGTTCATGTAGGCATGTAGCTTCTTAAATGAAGAGTTTTTCCTCGGATATTGTAAGCTAGCTACATTTCATTGTGATACTCTCAAATTAAGAGAAACATGCTTGTTGCATCATAATAAGAAAAAATATCTATGAAACATATAAAAAAAAGAGGTATTTACAATGAGAATGGAAATATGTAAATTGCATTCCCAATGTAACAATATATTCATAAATAACACTATATTGCATCAATTGCCAAATGAAAGAAGTTTATCTTTTTTTTCACCATGAAATAGGCACAGGAAACTCACCAATACTTCCCCGCGTTCGTAGATGGTAAGGGTGCTAAACCGCAACCCCAGAGACACAAGGCTTAAACTCGGGACCTCCTCCTGTACCAAGAGAGTATGCACACGTCTTACTAATTGTGCTATCCCATGGGGCTTGAAAGAAAGTTTATCGACATGTTAGATCATAGCCAAAGTTAATAGAATTATTAACCTTAGTATAAATTTATCTATTAGTTAGATCATAGCCAGAGTTAATAGAATTATTAACCTTAGTATATGTTGCATCATGGATATAGATGAGGTTCAAATCCAAATTGATTGTGGTAAACACCCACAAGTCTAGTGTGAGACTTCAACCCCACCGAGTTAGTTATCCTTACTTCATTGAAAAAACTTCATAAATACAATCAACATAAAGTATAAATGTTAATTATTGATGAGGGGATTGTCAATTGTGGTTCTTATTAGTCCCTGTCGTAGGCATAGAGGGACTATAGCGATCGATAATGCGTTGACTACATATTAGTTTGTCCTTTGACCCGAAATATTTGCACAATACCTATTGTTGGAGCTATGGAATTAAAATCATATAACATATATGTACTGCTCTGATTGGATAAGAGATTGGAGGTCTTATTGTCGGCTTCGCTATTCCCAATGTACTATATGGCAACATATCCAAAGTTTTTCTCATAGACAGTATTTTTTAATCATATATTTTTCCTCTATATTGGTTGAAGGTCGATTAATGCTAGCATTAATTCGAATGTTTGTATTAGCATTTTCTACTAGCCGAATATATCCGTAGGTTTTGATGTGTACTAAGCATATTGAAATGTTTTGATATCCAAGCTTTGTAGTGATTGAGAATTCCAAAGTGTATAGCGTCTTTGGCGGATGTATATTTGTTGAAATGTATTGACACTTATTTCGAGATGCCTCAATAGGCCTGACATCGTAAATGTTTACATGACGCAACATCCTCCAACACCCCTGACATCTTAAATGTTTGCATACCATGAGGTCCTTAGACAACCTGACAGTCTTAAATGTTTATGTAAATACACTTCTCGGAGTACATTTTTCCTCAAAATTTTCTATACAGTTACAGTGAATTTGCACAGTCTTGTTTGTCCACCGCCAGTTCAATAGCCATTGTATGTTTCATCTTTGTTCTGCCATTGAAGCTAGATACATTGTTTATTGGTTCAGTGAGTGCTTCTTCTTCGTTGGTTTCTCGGTTGTTGCTTGTTGTTGTTTCGCTCGTGATTCGACCTGCGCTTCTGCATTTCTTTGTTTCGGAGTAAGTTTGGATGCCATAGTTTCATTTTGTATTCCTTGTTTGTTGTTTAGTGTTTGCAGTTTGTAAGTAGAATGTTTTCTTATTTGTAGTTGCATGTTCCTTGTATGTTTCTGGTTCCTTCTGTGCTTGGGGTGTAGTTTCGTAATCATTGGAGATACATATATATTGTTCATTCGCTCAGTGGTTCTTGTTGGTTTGTTGGTTCGTGGGTTGTTGGTTCTGTTTGTTTGGTTGGGGTTTGCGCTTTGAGGCCCTGGGGGTGCAGTTCATCTTGTTGGTGCTTTCTCGTTGGTTTGGTCCTTGATGTTTTCTTTTGTTTGATTCGGCCTTGTAGGGTTGGGGTGCAGTGGCGGTTGTTGGAGCTTTTCTTTTTTCTTTTTTCTTTTTTTTTGGATTGTTATTGTTTATTTGGGGCGCTTTACTGTGTTCAGCCCCTGCACCCACGAGTCGACATGCAGTTGTGTTATTTGTCATGTCTATCGAGGCCAATATCTGTTATTCTGTGAGATTTTTCTGTTGCTCCAGTCCTGCCATGAAAAAAAATAGTTGGATGCAAAATTGTGCGAGGATTGCATGTGAAGTTACAATATACGTTGTTTTTTGGCTGGAATAAAGCATATGTATGCAGGCTACATTTATAAACCATGTATGGTCAGATGTGCGGATATGACATTGCATGTTCTTTCTCCTCTACATAGACTGGTGTGCACATGATACAATTTGTGTTGTGCTTGAGATATGATATGTGCAACAAATATTCTGCAAGATTGTATTTTCATGTCTGGAAGCATGTCTGGGTAGTTTGCCACGAAAAACTAAGAACTTGTATCGTGGGCACAACAGTCTGTGTAGAGGATAAAGAACATGGTTAAAGGGCATATCTAGATAAATTGCTAGGGAAAACTAGAAATCGTTTAGCTGCGGCCATGCAATTGCGTGATATTTTGTGCCTTATAATATATTTTGGGCAGGGAAAAAAAATCTACACTTTTACAGCCATGGATAGAGAAGTGCAAAGATTTGTGTTTCTGCCTTTCTAGACTGTTCGTTGAGTCAGTTTTGCTATATGTACATATTGCTTGTTCTTCGGTGAATACCAGCTTCCATTAATGTTCATTGAATTTTGTGCGTTCCCACATTGAAACAAATAGAGTAGCTGGTGAAAAGGAGGGTGCCTTGACTGCAGCGGTTGAAGAGGATATAGAAAGGTGCATGCTTGTACTGTTGTTTCATATTGCGTTGTTTTGTATTTCATTTATGGTTTGTATATATGTTAAACTAGTTGCATGTCTTCCTATATGGTAAGTTATCTTTGTTACATGTGTCATACTAAGCTAGTTCATGTCCATTGTGTTTGCGCTGCATTGTTGCATTTAAACAAACAGAATGGTTGAACAGGACGAAGGACTCTTTGGCAGATAAATAGACCTATTTCTTTTTCTTTTAGATGTCTGTCTTCATACTAACTTGCCTTCGTGTCCATTACATCTTCAGTGTTGTTGCCTTGGAAAAAACAGGTTGCTTGGACAGGGAGATGATTTCTTCTGTGCAACAACAGAGGATTTTGTGGTACAATCTTCTAAAAGGTATACCAAGTGTGCTGGTAAATTAAATATACAAACTGGGTGGTGGTATATAATATTAGACTTGAAAACGATCACTTTGCAGTAATGGGCCTTTCTGCACTCCCTATTTCTACTTTTCCCATTATCTATTATCCCTTTTTTTTTGTAATTCATCTGCCTAGTGTGCTTTCCGAAAATTCCTTCATGCGTCGATTGGCAAACTAACGGATTGACATATGTGGTCTTGTTCCTACCTTATTCCATAGTTACCCACTTTCTCTATTGCGAGTGCTAGGCTAGTAGGTTGAAGATTACTCCCTTGGCTTCCGGGGGTCCGCGATATACAGATTGGCCATGGTGCCCCGCGCTCACACCCTGTTTACTGTTAAACATTACTCCAGTTAAAAAATTCAGATGCATACATTTTTTTGGTTATTTTGTCGTTCAGATGGACAATATACAATTCATATGCTTGCTTAGTCCTGATGTTCATCTGCACATGCTTGCATCAGAAAAAGTTGGACTAGTGGCACGGCCATGAGCAGTCAGTCGTCCCAGACATCGGCAGACCAACAAGACCAAAGGTAAAGATGCATACACTTTGCTTTTACTATGTTTACTAAACAGATTTCTTGGGCTGTATATTCATCTGTGGCATGGCAGATATGTTGATTCCATCTGCAATACATGGTTTGTAGCTCGCAAGAGGTATCAACAAGTACAAGTGAGACACCGAACGTGCTGCATGTTTCACAGACTAAGAGGTGTGGTTGTGAAATTGTGGCTCCATAGTTCATCAAAAACAATGCATGTACTTGTAGCACACTACCATTTACTTTAGTTTTCCTATTCAAAAAATGTCATCAGGTTTAGAGTTGTAACATCCAAAGTATTGTCAATAGAGGCCTTGAACAACCGCCAAAGTGGACAAGTGTTCATCGGGGACATAATGGTTGTCTATTGCACCTACTTGGACAAGGCAAACAAAAGTAGATCCATTATGCATGCTGACATGACAGACAAGGACGCCATGATGACAGTGACACTGATTGTTCCTCCACAATTTGTCCAGAAACATGCAGAAAAGATATTGTTGCGTAATGGGATATCCATTACAAATTTTAGTATATTGCCCAAAACAGTATATGACCGTGGTGATTGCGATCAAATTATTTCGCTGAACGAAACAAGAATTGTGGAAAAAATTCCCGTTGTTTGTTCAGAATATCGCTTCATCTGGGACTCAACTATTAGCAAGCTTGCACAGAGCATTGATATTTACCCAATCGAAATGATTGGGGTTGTTGTCACACTGGCGAGAAAATTTGGCTCGCAACACATTCTCCATATAAAGGATGGCGAGCCGGACAGCGACAAGGCAATGGTATCACTTTTCATATTCAGTTTTGTCCTTTACTTTCACATCTGCATGTATGTAAGATAAGTTACACAAATATTGCACTGTTGCATGTTGCAGCTACAATTGTTTGATACATATTTAGATTTGTTTTCGCCAATAGAATAGCAATTGCATAGAGGGCAGATTCCACTTATGTTGTTCAAAAATATAACAAAGAAGAGGGATGCTATAGAAAGGATCTTTCAGACAACCCAGGCAACATTTGTAACAAAGTTGCGAGCAAATATAGTAGAGGATCTGAAGAAAATAGCTAGCTCTACAATTGTTGTGTGTATACATCCACAAAATCATCCTCACTTTGCTTATAGAAATAGCCTTCAACAAATTTATGCGTCTGTTTAATTTAATTTTTTTTTTTAAAGGGGAGGGGGGGGTGCAATTGTGTATTATATTCTTCAATGTATTAATCCCTTTGCTCGCTTTCCTAGGTTGAAGGTCTTTTAGTTGCAGCCAATGTGTACTCGACCCCCTTTGAGCCTGTATGTGCAAACTGCAATTCCGCTGCTTCTGCCTCCACTTTGATAAGTGATGATATGATTGATTGTCTACGATGCAGTGAAAAATGTCCATATATATATGGGCATTGCATCAATGTTGTTATCCGAACCATGGGCAACATAACCGTACATTATATGGTTAGGAAGCCTCTGTTACAAAATGTGCTTCCTGAGTTGGCAGAGTTGTCGTATGAAACGTATCTACAGAAAAAGGCAAGTAAAGTGTACATGTTGCGGCAGCTTCAGATACAGAGAAAATTCATCTTAAATGAGCACAATGCAATTTTTCATATCAGCTGAAGAAGCGGAAAAAATAAAATATATGAAACTTTGGCAAGAAACGAAAATACCGCATGTGTCTCTGTAATATTTGTTCAACATCCAGATGAATGTTCGTTGGACTTGGTCCATATCTTTGTAATCCCCATATATCGCATGGCCCCAATTACTTCCTACTGGGAACATATACCAGATGCAAGAGAAAACGAATGCGACGACATATTTTCTTTGTATATCAAATTGTTTGGTGCAAAGGTCGATGTGTCCTGCTCTATGGAACCTTCTGGAAACTTGCTTGCGGCTTGTTTAAAGTATGGTTGGTTCTTGGTTATCTGCTTTGTTTGTCAATCTGTATACCGTGGAACTCCAATTGTTCTTTAGAGGACATGGAACAATATAATTAAATGTTTTAGCCAGCTGGCACGCAGATCCGTCTGATAATTTCTATGGCGTTGTGACGCAAATGTACTATGTGGCTTGTTTTAGCAGATTTCCTTGATCGATGAACTTGGTCAAATTATTGTTCTGAAATAATTTGAAATCAACGAATATATAGTGTGCAAAGTGCAACTATCCTATCATACCAACAAGAGGCTCTTAAAATTCAAATTGGTCATGTTTTGCCATTTTTGCTTATTCGTTGAACTTGGTAAAATTAATATCCTAGAATAATTTGAATGAACGAATAATAGTTAATATTAATATTTTAGTATTTGAAAATAATGCTTTTAGATGAAGTTAGATAGGATGAGCATCCCTAAACAATTGCAATCTTGAACTCGCCAAAATTTGGTCCTTGTTGTTTTCTTTTGTTTGATTTGGCCTTGCAGGGTTGGGGTGCAGCGACGGTTGTTGGAGCTTTTCTTTTTTCTTTTTTTATTTTATTATTATTGTTTATTTGGGGCACTTTACGGTGTTCAACCCCTGCACCCACAAGTCTACATGCAGTTGTGTTATTTTCCATGTTTGTCGAGGCCGATATCTGTTATTCTGTGAGATTTTGCTGCTGCTCCAGTCCTACCATGAAAGAAAATAGTTGCATGCAAAATTGTTAGAGGATTGCATGTGAAGTTACAATATTGTTTGTTTCTAAAAGTACATGTTTACTATGTATTGCTCATTTCTCCAAAAACTTATATATTAGTCGCCTGACCAGATTGTACAAACTTCCTTGTCTAATTAAATTCTAAAATATCAAAAATTAATATTAATAATTTAGTATTGAAAATAATGTTTTTAGATATGTTAGATAATTGATAGAGATTAGCATCTGTAAACAATGGCATTTTTAGATAGTTTATCGGGGTCTCTGGGTGCTATTTGTAGGTCACAAAACAATAAAACCTCAAATTTCAGCCCGCCAGGACGTGAACCCGCCATCCAAAAAGTGCCTAAGTATGAAATAAGGAATCTGCATATGTTGTATAAAATCTCATGTCCATACTTTATAAAAGTACATTTTTACTATGTATTGCTCGTTTGTCGGAAAACTTTTATATCAGTCGGTCCACCAAAATGGACAAACTTTGTTGTCTACTTAACTTCTGCAATATCAATAAGTAATATTAATAATTTAGTATTGAAATTAATGTTTTTAGATATGTTAGGTAGTTGATAGGCATTGCCATCAGTAAACAATGGAAATTTTGAACCCGCCAGCCCTCGAGTCCATCTGTCAATCTGCATATCGCAGAAGTCCGAGTGCTATTTGGAAGATACGGAACAATGAAAGTGCAATGTTCAGCCAACCAGGCCGAGAGCCCCGAATAAAAAAAAGTGGCTAAATATCGAATGAGGGATCCTCATATGCTATATAAAATCTCTTGTCCATAGTTTCTAAAAGTACATGTTTACTATGCATTGCTTGTTTGTCGGAAAACTTTTATATCAGTCGTCTGACTAGATTGCAAAAACTTTCTCGTCTAATTAAATTCTGCAATATCAAAATTTAATATTGATAATATAGCATTGAAAATTATGTTTTTAGATATGTTAGATAGTTGATAGGGATTAGCATCTGTAAACAATGTCAAACTTGAACCCGCCAGCCCTTAAGTTCATCTATCAATTTGTATATCGCGAAACTTTGAGTGCTATTTGGAGAACACAGAACAATGAAACTGCAATTTTGAGACTCGTGTCCATATAGAGACTCTGCATATGCTCTATAAAATCTCATGTCCATACTTTATATAGAGACTCATGTCCACAAGTCTGCCTGTTAATTTGTATATCACGGAAGTCTAGGTGTTATTTGTATATCTCTGCAAGTCCGGCTGATACTCAATTTTCAACCCGCCGGGCCGCGAACCCGCGATCCAAAAAGTGCCTGGAGCACCTGTCAATTCGTATCGCGGAAGTCTAGATGTTATTTGTAGGACACCGAACAATAGATACTTATTTTTCATCCCGCCAGGCCGCGAACCCGCGATCCAAAAAGTGCCCAAGTATGGAATGAGGGATCCGCATATGTTCTAGAACAATACAAATGCAACGTTCAGCCAAGCAACCCGTAGGTCCTATCAATTTGTATATCTCAGAAGTCTGGGTGTTATTTGTAGGACACGGAACAATAGAGACTCTATTTTCAGCCCACCAAGCAGCGAACCCGCAATAAAAAAAGTGTCTAAGTATGGAATGAGGGATCTGCATATGCTCTATAAAATCTCATGTCCATACTTTATATAGAGACTCATCAATTTGTAAATTGTGGAACTCTAGGTGCTATTTGTAGGACACGGAACAATAGGTACTCAATTTTCAGTCTGTAGCCCAAAAAGTGCCTAGACCGCCTGTCAATTTGTATATTGCGGAAGTCTAGGTGCTATTTGTAGGACACGGAACAATAGATTCTTATTTTTCAGCCCGCCAGGCCGTGGACATGCGATCCAAAAAGTGCCCAAGTATGGAATGAGGGATCTGCATATGTTCTAGAATAATACAAATGCAATGTTCATCCAAGCAGCTCGTAGGTCCTCCTGTCAATTTGTATATCGCGGAAGCTGGGTGTTATTTGTAGGACACAAAACAATAGAGACTCTATCTTCAGCCCGCGAACTCGCGATCAAAAAAGTGCATAAGTATGGAATGAGGGATCTGCATATGCTCTATCAAATCTCATGTCCATACTTTATATAAAGAGTCATCTGCGCAAGTCTGGTTGTCAATTTGTATATCGCGGAAGTGTAGGTGCTATTTGTAGGCCAGGAAACAACAGATACTCAATTTTCAGCCCGTCGGGCCGCGAACCTGGGATCCAAAAAGTGCCTGGACCACCTGTTAATTTGTATATCACGGAAATCTAGGTGCTATTTGTAGGACACCGAACAACAGATACTTAATTTTCAGCCCACCAGGCCGCGAACCCGCGATCCAAAAAGTGCCCAAGTATGGAATGAGGGATCTGCATATGTTCTAGAACAATACAAATGCAATATTCAGCCAAGTAGCCTATAGGTCCTCCTGTCAATTTGTATACTGCAGAAGTCTAGGTGTTATTTGTAGGACACAGAACAATAGAGACTCTATTTTCATCCTGTCAGGCCGCAAACCCACGATAAAAAATGTGCCTATGTATGGAATGAGGGATCTGCATATGCTCTATAAAATCTCATGTCCATACTTTATATAGAGACTCATCTCCGCGAGTCCAGCTGTCAATTTGTATATCGCGGAAGTGTAGCTGCCATTTGTAGGACACAAAACAATAGACACTCAATTTTCATCCCGCCAGGCCGCGAACCCGTGATCCAAAAAGTGCCCAAGTATGGAATGAGGGATTCGCATATGTTCTATGAAATCTCATGTCCATACTTTATAAAAGTACATGTTTATCATGTATTACCTGTTTGTCGGAATACTTTTATATCACTCACCCAACCAGATTGTACAAACTTTCTCATCTAATTAAATTTTGCAATATGGACCAACCAACTCGCAAGTCCGCCTGTCAATTTGTATATCATGAAAGTGTAGGTGATATTTGTAGGACACAGAACAATAGAGGCTCAATTTTCAATTTTTCGAGAACTCGCAATCGAAAAAGTGTGATCCAGGTGGATATCGGGGGCCACCCACCTTTTCCAAATGGCTCAAAACAGTTTTTTGGCCATTTTGGCAATTTACTATTTTTAGCAGGTTTTAACTTCCGGGGCCATTTTGAGGGACTAAATGAATTTTTTTCGAGATTGAGGTTCTCAATGATAGCTAAAGGCATGATTGAGCCCCCAAAATGAATCTCCTCAACGATACCTTTCCAACGAGCTATCACACGCCTAAAACGGAGATCGTATGCAAAAGTTAGGACCCCGGGAAGTTGATGCACCAACTTACCCAAACGGGGCCCACATGACTTTTGGCGCTTCATCTCCTAGGGTTAGGTTTTTGGATGTCTAGGACTTTTGGCATTCCCGTTTATTGTAAAAAGGCCTTGAGAGCCTCATTGTAATCATCTTCTTGCGAATGCGAGTAGCCGTCACATCTCTTCTCAAAGATAAGCTGCCACCATTCTAGCGAGTCTTTCACTCTGTATTTTTACAGTCTTTGTACATTTCTTTGATTAATAGAAATCGTGTATTATTGTATATATGTGTTTATGGTTGCATCTCTGATACATTTATGTTATATTATTGAATATCTGCAATATCTCTGTGCATTTCTTTATTATATCTCCGCTCTCATTTCGTGCCGAAAATAATCCGGATCAAAGTGCCTAAGTATGGAATGACGTATCTGCATATGCTCTATAAAATCTCATGTCCATACTTTATAAAAGTGCATGTTTACTATGTTTATTGATAATATGTTATAAATTATCAATATGTAATATTAATAATTTAGTATTGAAAATATTGTTTTTAGATATGTTAGTTAGTTCATAAGGATTGCCATCCGTAAACTATGGCAATCTTGAATGCACCAGCCCTCAATTCCATCTGTCAATCTGTCTATTGCGGAACTCTGAGTGCTATTTGGAGGACACGGAACAATGAAAGTGCAATGTTGAGCTAGCCATCCCGCAGGTCCACTTCTCAATTTACAAATTTCGCGACACACAAATTGACGGCCGATATTTGTCACTAAGATACAATATGACCATCGGCCTTTCACGTCTCCTGTGTATATCTTCTGTCATTTTTCTTTTGTAACCCACCCGACCGCTTTCCATACTTTGGTATTTCTTGGAATCGGTTTCCCCATCACCGCTGCTTTCATGCTTGTTTCCATATATGCAATAATTAAGCTTTAATGCTAGTAGCCATCCTGCAGGAACCGTTAAGATTGTCATCAATGTCCAGAAATCCGGAGAAGATTTGTCATTACTACGAATTAAACTAAGATTTGAGCACAAATATGTTATCCTTTCCAAGTATTCATTTCAAAGGCGATGCAATCTTCTTTTTTGTGCGCCGATAAGTTGGTGCTTTTAATAAATTTCTAATTCTTAATCTATTTTCGTCATCACCGCCACCTTCGCACTTTTTTCTAATTGTGCAATTACTGAGCTATGATGGTGACAACTCATTCCACACAAACACTGGAAATTGTCATTGATCAGTGAAAGGCTCGAGGAGATATTCCATTGATACGCATTAAACCATAATTTGTGGAGGGTTATATTATCCCTCCCCAATTTTCATTTCAAACATCGTCTCGAGCAAACGGAAATTCTTAATAACTTCTGGCAGCAGTTCTCTCCACACACAGAAAACACATTGGGGCATAATGGCCAGACGTTCCACTATTCTAGGGCATATTGTTACTATTCATCTCCCTCTGCCCAGGAGCAAAAAAGGAAATGGTCCCTTGGTACACCGAGAGATATGTTTCAAGCCAAAAAATTCCATCGCAACCTTGGCTCCTCAGAGAACCTACCCAGTTGGATTCATGCCTGTCGCAGAAGTTGATGCCATGAATTCCAAGCCGGAAGAAGATGATCAGATGGACGATGATACGGTAATGGATGATGGCAATGCAAAGAATCTTCCCACTAATGCGCCCAAATTGAAATGAACCATAACAAATGGAACTTCCCAGCTCGGTGATGGCAGTCATGACAATACCAAAAGGAGTTTTAGAAAAGAAACCAATAGTAAATGCAACAGCCACTTTGCAGCGCGAAAGCAGGAATTCTAGACTTCCAAATTAGTCCGTTCTTGGTGGAAGAGTTTCACTGTAAAGCAATGATATGTTGATGCTCCCAGAGATATAGTTCAAGCCAAAAAAATATTGATTAACATCTTCAGGAATCAGGTCCAAAACTCTCATTGCTGCAAGGCATTTTCCTACTAGTCATCTCCTTCTGCCCAAAATGGACTAATTTGGGCCTCTGGAATTGCACATGCAAGTTGTGCTACTAAATTGTTTTGGACTATGCAGAGGTGGTTTTAGCTAATGGCTATTCCACTTTCCCTGCAACATTTACGTGTTGCATACTATGGATACCGTGCTTGTGTTTGTCACAGATACCTTCAATGTTTTGGCTCGAAGAACTAGGTCAAATTTCTAAGGATAGATGTACAATACTCGGTGTTTTTCTTATTTTTTTAAATGGATTTGCTATTAAAAAAAAATTACCTTTGACTCTTCATTGCTGCCTCTTTTCTGGGTTTAACGCATATTCTAACTTACGTGATTCGGTGCTCTCGTACTTATTCGATATTGTGTTTACTAATACCAATGTACAATGTTGCAGCAAAATCGCTATTCTTGTTTCTAGACATGCAATTATTAAGTTTTAATGCTAACAACCCATTATGCAAGAAGTTTAAAACTTGACTTAATATGTTGCACCCATGGAAGAAATGAACAACACAGTTACACCCGCACATTCCAATAAAATCTAATCTTCAACAAAGCATTTGCTGGCAATTAGTAGAATATGAAGTTTAGTAGTTAAGTTAATATGTTACAGTCACAGAAGAATGTATCAAGAACATAGTTACACGCAGAGGTTGCAATAAAATCTAATCTTCAACAATGCATTTGCTGACAATTAGTAGAACAACATGGTTTTGCAACAATGGGGCTTCCTTGAAACCGATTCACGCTTACCAAAACTGCCTTCCACCTTTCTATTTTCCCACTCTTTTATTCCCTCTAGTTTCTCTTCCTGGTTACTTAATCATTTTTTTCCAGAAAATGCCTTGCTCTGTAGCTTCACGGATTCACACCTTTCCAACGACCACTTCCCCTTTCTTTAAATTGACCATCTATTGTTCCCTGTCCCACAACTGGCACCCGGAGTTCCGCGATATACAAATTGACAGGCGGACTTGCGCGGTGGTCGGGTCAACATTGCACTTCTACTTTTTCGTCACCTCCAAACAGCATTCGGAGCTCCGCGATTTACAAATTGACAGATATACAAACTTGCAATCGTTCTTAGATCATACCCTCTTCGTATTATGGTCCCCATTTTGAAGCTCGTCTATCCACTTTCCATACTTCGCCATTTGTTCAAATTTCTTTGGCGGATCGTCGGTTTGGTGGGTTGAAGAAATATTCAGTTCATAGTTCTTTGTTTCCTGTGCCCGCGCCCCTTTGATATTAGCAATTGGAAATTATATATAAGATCTTATTGCTATGCATGCAATTAGCAATTTCCCTATTCCATACTTAGCCACTTTGCTGGAATTCCGCAAATATACAAACCGGTCGTTGAACTGCCCCATCATGATCTCTTCCGTTTTACACATTTTGCACTCAAAATTTTCGAAACATAAAATTTCACCATGCAACACTCGGTTATCCTGACTATCCCCATAACCCTTTTTTGAATATCGTTTGATTGCTTTTCAGAGCTTGCCATTCTTTCCTTGCTCTATGTCATCTCCGTCACCTTCTCACTTGTCTATAATAAAAGAAAATAAAAAGTTCTCTCTATATATACATATCTTGTTTCTAAATATGGAATTGTTGGCATTTAATTCTAACAGGTCATCACGCATGCAATTAGCAATTTCCCTATTCTATACTTAGCCACTTTGCCGGAATTCCGCAAATATACAAACCGGCCGCTGAACTGCCCCATCATGATCTCTTCCATTTTACACATTTTGCACTCAAAATTTATGAAACATAAAATTTCATCGTGCAACACTCGGTTATCTTGACTATCCCCATAACCCTTTTTTGAATCTCGTCTGATCGCTTTTCAGAGCTTGCCATTATCTCCTTGCTCTCCGCCATCTCTGT
>ML777795.1:1426603-1438318 GCA_009831015.1 Picea engelmannii
AACACAAGAAATAGAGAAAACCCTTGAGGTAGGGTAACACCATATATTAATCCTTATGGAAGGATAAAACTCCTCAAGCAATCATTGCTTGTACAACCACAATATTATATGGTTGTATATCAAGCGTTGAGGACAACGCTTTCATAAGGGGGATGGAATGTAAGGTAGCTAGAGAGGTAGTGGGGGGGCCTAGAGGGCCCATAGTGATAATAGTGGAGGTCGTTCAATGTAAGGTGGACTAGGTCCACTATATTATTAAATAAGGCCCACTATGGTAGTTAGATATAATAAATGGGTAATTAGATATAATTAATGTAAGAGGGCTTCTTAGAAGGTTCTACTTCTAGAATATTCCTCCTCTAGAATGTTCTTAGGAGATGATAGCACTATATAAAGGGGTTCAAGCAATGTAATGAGACACGAAGAGAAGTATTGTATTTGGAGCGGTAGCTCAATAGGAGGATGCCCCCTCGAAGAGGCAAGTGAACAGGAGAAGATCCCTTCCATAATAGGATCCATTGTATGGTGTTGCCCTACCTCAAGGGTTTTCTTCTAATAAAGTGTGGTTTCTTCTATCTTGCTTCGTGGATCTATTGTGTATTCAGTATTTGTGGTTATTATATTTGCAGATCTGGTTTGGTACTTAACACTCGCCTACTCTTCAACTAACGAAATCATGCTCCTTGGGAAGCAACCAATGGCCACCATGGTTTTGGTGTGCCAATACAACTCAAGGGTGCAACAAAACTTTGAATTTCTGGCTCGGATACATCCCAATTTAGTAATGAAACTCCCAACTTGAATCTCCACATCAACATCCTCTTGGAATTCCCTGATTTGGTGAATTTTATCCTCAAGATATTTCATTTTGGCTTTGTCTGCCTTTGGGACAAAGTCCTCATAGAATTCAACCACATCATTGGCAGCTTTCGCTACATGAGAGGGTTGCATTGTGTCTGGACGGGAAGGTTTCCTTCTTCTCAGAGCCATGTGCAGACTGTCAAAAAGGACAAATAAACTAGTTGTAGAATCAAAAGCAGTGGGAGAGTGATCACTATACCTGAGAAAGGATGAACCTGGATCCCAACCCTCGCAAACCTAATTTGATGATCCAAAAATATCTTTTAATGACCATGGTTGAGTTATTATGCATGTGTTCATTAACCAATTAGGAAGTTTAATGAAAGAGGAAGAACATATGAGAAGATATCACAACCATATAAACATGTACATAACTGAAATGAAGCAATAAACAACAACAAACCATAACACCAATGTGATAACAGAGTTCGGCAATCTCGCCTACGTCTTCGGGCCTTTGTCTCAGTGTGTGAGGCTTTCTTATTTCTGTTCAAAGCTCAAAAAGTACATCACAACATTGCCAAAAGGTTACAAAACTAATCTGGTCATGTTCTCCTAGATCTTAAGAACCCAACAGAAGAAACGACACTCAAATCGAATGACCGAAGCTCCCAGAAATGGCCCGCAAAGGTGCGCTCCTCAACAACTTCTCTGCATAAAAATGGCTTTGGCTTGGCTTTCCTTCAGCATAACTCTGCTCTGAATCCCCTTCTATGGCCTCAATAAGACCTAGTTTATATAGATATGAAGTTGGTAACCATCTCTCAACTTCCTCCTGTTAACACATGAATTTGCCACCTGCTTCATAGAAATCAAGCGGTGATTGAGATTTACCCTCAGGAGAGTTATGGGGTAAATCATGTGGCATTCTACCCATGATTTCCACAGGAAGAATGAAAACGTTGAGGTCTGAACAACTCAAGCACGCTCAAAATCCAGTCAAAGGGTGTGTTTTCAACCCCTTGGTGAAAAAATGAAAGAACAGAGGCTAAAAACCCACTGTCGCTCCACATCACCCCGCCTCAATGCATTTTTTCTCTCGCCACATCATCACACCGACATTCCATAGCACTATGGCGCTACATAATTGTCTAAAGCGCATACACTATCAGCCTGCCACCTGCAGCACTCGTATTGGTCACAAAAGAAGATCTACGGAGCCTCGAGGCGCCAGGATTGACTCGAAGAAGTCGTGGGCACCGCCTGGAACATTCATGGGTGTTAGGCCTCATCCTAATCCCGATGAAGGTAGTTATTGAAGATGGGGGCGGCAGTTGAGACCTCGTCTCACCCCATAAATGGAAAACATGCAGAGAGTGGCCATGAAGGTGAACTATCAATCTGAAGCTTCCTTATGGACAAATTTTCCTGTAAAGCACATAATTGCGCTTGGCTCACATCTAACATGAGGAGGCCTGCACAATCTGACAGAGCAAGCACCGACTGGAAACTTTGAATGCGGGGGTCTGATCACACTCCTGGTGGTTGCAGCATTGCTGGGTATTTATAGAGAGTTTTGATATTTTGTTATGGTCGAATGGTTGAGATAGGCTCCCCGCTATTGTAATATTTTGATTGAAAACAACTAGTTCTCTAGTTATGTATTTGTTTTTGAGACATCTTGGTTAATCTAAGTCAGTTTTCTTAATCCATCTTATTTGCCTCTGATACTGAGAGAGTTCATGTTTGACTGATTCACATGGATTGTTGTAACTGTATTATGATAAATGTTTGATAATAGTATTGTTATGATTTCTTTCAGCTTTCTTGAAATTTGAATCCAAGAGGACCTTGTGTTTAAGTTTTTCCTCCTTAGGCTGCTGGAAAATCTGATGTTCATAGCGGACCTCTACACCTTCCTCATTAAATCTTCCTCCTACTCACCCTTACTCCAACTTACCGACTGAAGTTAATCAAGACCTCACCTACATGTGCATACCAGTCTAGTTTTCTAAGTTAAAACAATATCATCTTGAGTCTGCGCCCATTTGACCTCTTTAAAACCAACCTGTGACAAAAAACCTTGATGGGTACTGAGCTTACCTCCAATGCAATCTGGAGGTGACTTCTAGTGCTAACACCTCCCAAGATCTGGCCTAAAAAAGGGCCCAATATTGGCCAAAAATCACTGAAAATCCTTATTCTATAGTGTAAAAACCCACTTTATGCAACCAAATTCAAAAATAGCCCCCTAGGGTTGGGCGCATGCTCCAAATAGGGTCACGTGGCATGAAAAAGGCCAAGCACCAGCCCCTAAGGGCTGTGCGCTAGCCCTTATCTCGTAAAATCAGGTCACATGGTAATACTTCATAGGACCACGCCCCACCGTATGCGCCTATGATCTTGGTCACCGCCCTAGGTCTTATGGCTAGCAAGTGCCAACAATCCACGCCCAATCCAGAATCGATAGTTAGGCCCTGCATCGTGGCCCCGCGCCCTTTGTTGACGGTGTATTGGAGCACCCTATTTGACAACAATGGTTATATGGCATACATTCGCGATCGGGGGCTGGGGTCAGGCCCCAGCCCCTTACCTCTGCCCGAATATAAAACAATAAAATTTAAATTAAAGTTCATTGCAATGGTTTAACAAGTAACATGCACGGTGGGATGGCTAGCCAAGCCCAACCAAAGCTTAGCCCAATGCAAATGTTCGGTGTTCGAATCCGGTAGAGACCAAAATTTTACCAAAAACCATGAACCAATACCTGGGTGCCATGTGGCACCTCCTGAGATGAACAAAGTTCGCTCACACAAGAGTTATCCAAAATACTTGGAATATAACAAAGTAATCCATGTAGGACTGTAAATAATATATGAATAGATAAGATAAGATAATGATATAAGATTATTACAATTGAGAATGAGGGCTTGATTATATACCCATGCAAGGGTGCCCTTAACCAATAGTCATGTCCTTTGAGACATGACCTTTCATTATTAATAATTATTATTTATTAATTAATCATTATGTTATGAATATCTATTTATGTATATTTATGTTCATAACATTGCCTTCCCCTTAAAAATGCTTTGTCCTCAAAGCATAATCACTGGAAGTCTTCCCTTTGAACTTTTGTTCTGGCACACTATGTCTTCTCAAATCTTCCGTGCTTGTAGTTGTGACTCTCGACAAAACAAGATGATATAACCTTCGAATCCCCAAACTAAGGTGTTGCATCTTTTGGGGAGTGATCCATCCCAAATATACTTTCATTGGAATTGTTTGATGATTGATTGTTCCAAGTTGTTGATTTTGTCTTCGTTCTTTTTCAGTGTGGTATTTTATTTGTTGGTAAGAAGAACATTGTTTATTTTCCTCTTCTCCTAGTCGTTGGTCATAATGACTCTTGTGATTTGGATGATGATAAGGCATCCTAATCTCTTGTGACTTTTCCTTGGAATCATATTCTTTTGATGTTTGTAGTGATCTGACCACGTAATCATTCTTTTGAATATGGCCATTATTTGACTTTGTATTGGTTCCTTTTTCTACTGTTGAGATTTGAATGTCAGATAAATTCTCTATTGGATCAGTCATTGTTTCCTTGTCGATTAATGATGTTTTGCGATATAGCTCTCCTTGTAAAGACTTCTTATCGTGCTTGAGCTTTTTAATCTGAGTTAATAAATCTTGATTATGTCGTCTTAATCGTAAAAGTTCTTCTTTATCTTCTGACTTGTCATCTTTATTTTTTGATTCTAGATTCTCCCTTCTTTCATCCTTTAAGCTTTTAATTTGTTCTAGTAACTTCTGATTAAGGTTCTTCAAACAAGAAGCTTCTTCATCATTTCTTGATAATTTCTTCACGAGATCTTGATTCTCTTGCTCCAACTCCTGGACACGTTGTTTTGTATCCCTTGACTTCTTAATTTGAGTAAGAAGTTTTTCACTATGCATTTTTAATCGTAATATTTCTCCATCTCGTTCTGGTAAATCTTGGTCCATTTTTTGTCTTTTGGTATTTAGTTCTTCATTTTGTGCAATGAGTTCTCGAATACGCTCTTTGAAGTAGCGATTATCTTTCTGTGTTAACCCATTAAAATATTTTTCCTTCTCAATTTCAAACTGTAATTTTTGATTGCTCGCTTTATAATGTCCTAGTTCTCCTTCCAATATTCGTAATTGTATTTCTAAATTATCTCGATATCCTTCCATAATAAATGATTTTTATTGTCCTTCTTCAAAACTTTTGTTTTAAAAAAAATAATACTTTGAAACTTTAAAAATGATATATATAATTAAAAGTTTCCCTTAAAAGCCAAAGTCAAAATGACTAAATATAAAGGGTTTAAACTTTTATAGTATATATATAATTGAATACTTATACGAACAAAGTTCGCTCACACAAGAGTTATCCAAAATACTTGGAATATAACAAAGTAATCCATGTAGGACTGTAAATAATATATGAATAGATAAGATAAGATAACGATATAAGATGATTACAATTGAGAATGAGGGCTTGTTTATATACCCACGCAAGGGTGCCCTTAACCAATAGTCATGTCCTTTGAGACATGACCTTTCATTATCAATAATTATTATTTATTAATTAATAATTATGTTATGAATATCTATTTATGTATATTTATGTTCATAACACCTCCTAATTTGTTGGAAAATGATGCCACGTGTCATCCGTCCATTGGACCACCTGTCTGCTGAGCTGTAAACCCCTGTACTTGCCACATCATCTGTACAAATGTGCCACGTGTCACCCTTTCAGTGGTGACACGTGTTGCCTCCCGGTTGGTCCACTTGTCTTGTCCACGTCAGCTTCGTATGCCCAATCACCCTGCCACGTGTCACATCCAGAGGATGCCACGTCAGTTGTACGGAATATGCCAACTGTGCTGCCACGTTAGTTGTAAGACCGTACGAATTGTACAATCAACTTCCACGTGGCACTGTACGGAGTGTACAGTCAACATTTTTTTTCCCTGTTTGGCAAAACGAACATAACACAATATCAGGAGCATACGACGTCCATTTGAGCTTGTTCAAGTTGCGTTGGGTTCGTATCAATGAGGCCTACGCACACATCTGTTTTGAAGCCATTCTGAGAACTTTTATTTTTAGGCCTTTCTGAGCCCCATCAAGCTCTTGGATCCGATTATGGATCACACCTCCCCACTAAAGGACCTTTTGGTACCCAAAAGGTTACTGAGCAGTCAATAAGCTCGAGATAGGCCACCTGACTTGTCCTATGTCTCTAAACTCTGTCCTGTGCACTTGTCTCATCAAGATCAACTGTAACACAATCATGACAATTGACAACATATTGTTAGCCATTTGAACCCTGTCACATTTTACTGAAGCCACTATCATCCATGTAGACAACATTACTAATGATAGCATAAAAAATACGACTACAAATGAGCTGATATGTTTGTAATATTTGCACGACTTGAGCTTATCTTGAAGTAAACTATGATTGATTTTCCATTCCACAATCATCTCTTGTTCTTGCTTAAGATCTATTACTTCATTTGAAACAATTATTGGTTTGTTGCTTGCTTGAACTGCCTTCTTTAATTGTTCCATAGTTTGAAGAGTTTTATTTTCTTTAACATGATGAGCATGAACCACATAATCTTGACCTGCTTTGGTTAATTGATATTGATTCTTTATCCTGTAGAAGATTGTTTTACGATCATATAAGTATGGACTACCTAAGACCATTTCACATTCACTTAGTGGCACTACATCACATGTTACCTCGTCCACATACTTAGATGAAATTACAAATTTGATTGTGCACTGTTTGGTTATGTGCATTTGATGATGATTGCTTATCCATTTAAGTGTGTAAGGCTTATGATGTACTTGTGTTTTTAACCCCAATTGCTTAACCAATTCCTCTGAGATTAGGTTAGATTGAGATCCACTATCGATGGATGCATCAACCTTAGTGTGTTGCATGATGACCCTGATATAAAACAAGTTACTTCTACAATCAATTCCTTCACCAATTTTACCTGTCATACCAACCAATGAGACCTTTGATTTATCACCTAAATCCGATCCCAAGTCTGTCGGTCGTGTTGTAGATGCAACTGTTTGCCTTCCCTTCTTTTCCTTGAACCACTTTGGCCTCTTCTCGAGATGCAACTGCCAGCAATGGTCCTCATCATGTCCCTCTTTCCTGCAATGCTTGTAAGAGGGCCTCTCTTCCTTTCTTGTCAATGTATTTGCCTTTTTTCCTTGCCACTTCCTTTTGTCCTCTTTCCTTGAAGATGATTCCCTTGATACACCAACACCTGTTTTCCTTGCTTCGATGTATGTCGCTTGAACAAAGACCTCATCAAGGTTAGTGGGTCCAAACATGAATACAATGTTTCTAATATGTGCATGTAAACCTCCTATATACTTCATAAGAGTTTCTTGGGTATGTAAAGGAATATCTAACATCAATGACATTTTACAAAAGCCATCGGTATATTCTTGCATTGTTTGTCCTTTTCTTAGTTTTAAAGCTTGCCATTCAATTAACGCTTTCTCTTTATAACCCAAAGGATAGAATTGCTTTCTAAGTGCAGAAATGAAACTTTGCCATGATGGAAATACATTACCCACTTGTTGTGTTCCGTTTTGCAACTTGCTTTGCCACTATATGAGTGTTGTGCCTGCAAGTCTCAATGATGCCAACTTGATTTGTGTGCTCTCATCCTTGATTTGTTGCACATTGCAATAGACCTCCATCTGTCTGATCCAATTGTCAAGTCTCTCTGCATTAACTTCACCATCATACATGGGTAATTCAAATTTAACATCAAGTTTTAGTAATGGCATTTCATTCTTATGTTTATGAACATGTTTCTTTGCATTGGATTTAGAACTTGAACTTGAAGAAGAAGGAGAAGAAAGAGGTGATGATGGAGGTGAAGGAGGAATCTGAGGAGGATCCCATCCTTATTCACTTTTTCCCTTTGAAGATTCACGAAGAACTAGTCACTTCCGTTCCAAGTACTCACCATACAAAACTTTCATCATCTCTAACATAGCAAATAAAGTTTTCCGAAACTCTTTCTCATCAAGAGAAAGTCCCTCTTCCGATGCCATCTTCTCGCTTTGAGAAATTCTCTTTCTCAATCCAATCAATGGATTCTCTTCAAAAAGCTCGCCTTCACCACAAAGTAGCTTTTCCCTGGTTAACATGCAAAACTCAAATCCAAACCTCAACTAGCTCTTGTACCACTTGATTCGAAAAGATCTTTTAATGACTATGGTTGATTTATTATGCATGTGTTCATTAACCAATTAAGAATCTTAATGAAATAGGAAGAAGATATGAGAAGATATCACAGCCATATAAACATGTATATAACTGAAATAAAGCAATAAACAACAACAAACCATAACACCAATGTGATAACGGAGTTCGACAATCTCACCTATGTCTTCGGGCCTTTGTCTTAGTGGGTGAGGCTTTTTTATTTATGTTCAAAGCTCAATAAGTACATCACAACAGTGCCAAAAGGTTACAAAATTAATCCATTCTTGTTCTCCCAGATCTTAAGAACCCAACAGAAGAAACGACACTCAAATCAGATGATCAGAGCTCTCAGAAATGGCCCGCAAAGATGAGCTCCTCAACAGTTTCCCTACATAAAAATGGCTTTGGCTTGGCTTTCCTTCAGCATAACTCTGCTCTGAATCCCCTCCTATGGCCTCAAGAAGGCCTGGTTTATATAGATCTAAAGTTGGTAACCATCTCCCAACTTCCTTCCAAGATCTGGCCTAAAAAAGGACCCAATATCCCCCGATATTGGCTAAAAATCTTCAATAACAGGCCAAAAATCACTATTCTATATTGTAAAAACCCACTTTATGCAACAAAATTAAAAAATAGCCCCCTAGGGTTGGGCGCGCGCTCCAAATAGGGTCACGTGGCATGAAAAAGGCCAAGCGCCAACCCCTAAGGGTTGCGCATTGGCCCTTATCCCGTAAAATCAGGTCACATGACAATACTTCATAGGACCACGCCCCACCGTATGTGCCTATGATCTTGGTCATTGCCCCGGGTCTTATGGCTGGAAGGTGCCAACAATCCGCGCCCAATTTGGAACCGGTAGTTAAGCCCTGCATCGTGGCTCCATGCCCTTTGTTGATAGTGTAGTGGAGCGCCCTATTTGACAACCGTGGTTATATGTCATCCATTCACGACTAGGGGCTGGGGCTAGGCCCCAACCCCTTACCTCCGCCCGGATATAAAACAATAAACTTTAAATAAAAGTTCATTGCAACGATTTAACAAGTAACATGCGTTGCGGGATCGCTAGCCAAGCTCGGACAAATCTTAGCCCGACGTAGAGGTTCGATGTTCGAATCCGATAGAGACCAAAATTTTACCAAAAACCACGAACCAATACCTAGGTGCCATGTGGCAACCCAAGTCTGGGCCAGGTGGCACCTCCTAATTAGTTGGAAACTAATGTCATGTGTCATCCATCCATTAGACCACCTTTCACTAAGATGTCAACCCCTGTACTTGCCACGCGTCCGTAAGGATGTGCCACGTGTCACCTCCCGGTTGGTCCACTTGTCCTGTCCACATCAGCTCCGTATGCTCAGTCACCCTGCCACATGTCACCTTTAGAGACCGCCATGTCAGCTGTACAGAATCTTCCAACTGTGTTGCCACGTCAGATGTATGACTGTATGACTTGTACAATCAGCTGCCATGTGGCACTGTATAGACTGTACAATGAACATTTTTTTTCCCTGTTTGGCAAAATGAACAGAACGCAATATCAGGATCATATGACGTCCGTTTGAGCCCGTTCAAGTTGTGTTGGGTTCATATCAACGAGGCCTACACACACATCTATTTTGAATCCATTTCGAGAACTTTGATTTTTAGGCCTTTCCGAGCTCCATCAAGCTCCTGGATCCGATTCTGGATCATTTGATGTGCTCATAATCAAAGTAAAACCCCTTGGGTTAACCACATTAGCTTCCATGATCGAGTTAATCATGAGGGGGGACGTGATTTGCAATCGTGGGTTCTTCCTCTTCATCATGCAACTAATGTTGCTCCATGGCTGAATGATGCTGCCCACCTCCATTCCTGATGCTATTTCTGAACTTGGATACCTCACTAACCTCATACCCATCATGCAAATGAAAGGTGTGAATGAGACGATCCTCTTCCTTCATTTGATCATAATTTCTTGCCAGCCCATGAGATCTCGAAAGGACTTGACGTGAACATGGGTATTATCTAGAGTTTTTTTCAATGTGACAGGTGTGGGATGTTGCTGGAAGCCCGTAGCCATTTGGTGTCTTGGGCAAGACACCTCCTCGTTCATTCCCATCGCTTGATCATGTGAACTAACAAGCACCCCATTCGAGGATACTCCCTATTTCAATATGGAGTTCATGAAAGTTTGTTCTTATTTTAGCAATGCTAATTTTCTTCTTTATGCTAGTCAAAGCAGAGAGATACTTTGATCTTTTATATTAGGGTTAATCACCTCCTTATGGTATCCTATTTTTCTTTTATCCTCTAATTCTTTATCACACCATAATTTCTCCTTAAATTTAGATGTAATAATATTTTTAATATTATTGTTATTATATAGAACAACCTCTTCCTTTATTCCCCAATAAGTTAGCCAAGACTCGACATCTTTATGCCACACTCACTTGAGATGCGAGTGGTTTTGACTAGAGTTTGAAACAATCTTAGGAGGCCTATTGTCTTCCATGTTGTTTATTGTGTTCTTGTATATTATATACTTAGTCATAACCGAGCTCTCAATAGGGGAAATAGTCGCTTCTACAAGGAGGATAAGATAGGGTGTATTGCCTTTAATTTTGATATTATAAGTTATAAAACACTTTGAGATTTACTCTATCTTTCTCCACGATTATATAGAGATAATATAGCCCCAAACTTGACAACTATATAAGATAATACGAGTGACGAGAGTCTCAAAGAGGAGTTTCTTCTTATCCCACAACCAAAGGTCCATTGGTTTACAATTGTTTTCAAGTCCATATTAAGCTTTTCACCCTCCATTTATCCTTTTCTCAATGCTATAATTCCAATTAAGCTTGTGATGAAGATTGATTTCAAGATATTTGGATGAAGTCACTTCCTCCAATTTGTTGTTATCATACTTGAAATTAGTGTAAGTGATCTTTTTGGATTTAATTATCATAGTTCCTTCATTTTGTCAATGTTAATAGGCATACCCATACTAGAGACAAATCCTTTAGGATTTTTAATTGCTTGTTGAAATTATGGGGACTCCTCGTCATAAGAATAATATCATCAACATAAAAAAGAAGGATGAGAACTATACTAGCGAGAGTCAAGCCCAGAGAACTTGCTTCTTCCAAACTATATTTATATTATTTATCATATAAATAATATGATAAATAAAACCATTATCTTTTAATTAATTAATTAATTTTTTGATAAAAATATGGGAGAGAAAGGTTTTAAGTAAGATATACAATAAAATCAACCAACACAAAAAATCATTCTAAAACTTTTTACATTAAAAACAACAAAACATTTAATCACTCAAACCACCACACCAAACTATTTATTCTAAAATCTAAAACATTATTTTTTTTTTTCATAAAAACAATAATTATAAAAATAATTATACACATTAAAAAAAACAACGTATATAATTCAATTTTTAAATTATATATATAAAATAAATGGCCTAAGTGAGTCTAATGATTAAAAACATTTATTTCCTCCTAAAAAATTATAAGTTAAAATCCAAAAAGATAAGATATTTACACCTCCATAAAATTTAACTCACTATATTATTATTATTATATCCATATCACAACATATTTACATTCAAAACCAACAAATGAAAACAGAGT
>ML777796.1:17867-27892 GCA_009831015.1 Picea engelmannii
TGAACAGGAGATGATCCCTTCCATAATAGGATCCATTGTATGGTGTTGCCCTACCTCAAGGGTTTGATCATAATATTGTGTGGTTTCTTCTATCTTGCTTTGTGGATCTATTGTGTATTCAGTATTTGTGGTTATTATATTGGTAGATCTATTCAGGTTCTTAACATAGTAGCTATGAAAGAACTGAAGGTGGATTTTGTCCATATATTGCTTCAAAAAAATTCATGCAGGAAGTTATATGGTAATAAGTGTTGTACCACCATTCATCTGGTGGTAACCATTCAGCCGAATATTTTTTCCTTTCCGATGTAAAACACCTCAAATATGTTTCCAAACACTTGTTGATAACTTTAGTTTGACCATCAGTCTAGGGATGATAAGATGTGCTAAGATGAAATTGGGTGACCTGTATCCTGAACAATTCTTACCTAAAATTGTTGTTGACAATGGGATCTCGATTAGAAACAATAGAATGAGGAATTCCATGAATCTTGAATACCCGATCCCTAAAAATTTGAGCCATAGTGGAGGATGTAAATGGGTTTTGAATAGAACAAAAATGAGAATACTTGGAAATATGATCAATGATCAGCATGATGAATAATATATTTCTCTATTTAGGTAAGCCCAAAATAAAATCCATAGATATATACCTCTAAATAGTCGGTGGAATCGGAAGTGGTTGTAGTGTGCCAGGAGATTTGACTTTTTGTCCCTTGTTTCATTGACAAACATCACATTATGCCACAAAACTATGAACATCATGTTTCATACCATCCCAGAAAAAAGAATGTTTGACTCAATCATAGGTTTTGGTAAACACTAAGTGCCCAACTGTGGGTGTAGCATGAAGCTCAAAAAGTATCGTGGATTTAAGTTCTGACTATTTACTTAAATACAAATTGTCTTTATAGCAAATCTCATCATTGTGCCAAGAGTACCCTGGGGAAACTGGAGAATTGTCCTACAATTGTTGGATCAAACGCAGAATTTTGGGATCGTGTAGCCATTCCTGGTGAACAACTTGGAGCCAATCTGGTAGAATGAAGGAGAGGGAAAAAAGGGACCCTTCATCTTCATATATTCTTGAAAGTGCATCAACAACCACATTGTCTTTTCCTTTTTTGTAAATTATCTCATAATCATATCCACATAGCTTAGTCACCCATTTTTGTTTCTCAGAGGAGGAAGGGCATTGTTTGAGAAAACACTTGAAGCTTTGATGACCTGTGTTAATTTGGAAGTGTTTCCCCAATAGATAAGGGCACAAAATATCCATTGCATATATAATAGCCAACATTTCCTATTCATAGATTGATTTTCCCAAATGTCGCTCTGACGGTTGTTTGTTGGTAAATGCCAAAGGCCGACCATCTTGCATAAGGACTACTCCAATTCCTCTCCCTGAAGCATCACATTCTCGGACAAAGGTCTTTGTGAAATTAGGAAGGTCCGAGAATAGAATAGTGCACATGGTCACCTTAAATGTTTGAAAGGCATGATCAACTGTGGGATTCCAAGTGAAATAATTCTTTTTAAGGAGAATTCTTTTTAAGGAGAGAAGTGAGAGGTGCCGAAATATTTCCATAATTATTAAAAAACTTGCTATAATATCCTGTTAAACCCATAAATCCATGAAATATTTCGAAAGTCTTTGGGCAAGGCCAATCGTGCATAACTTCAATCCTTTTAGGATCCAACCCGACACCTACTTTTCCAACAATATGACCCAAGTATTTGACTTTTGAGTATCCAAAATCATATTTAGATTGTTTGAGGAAAAATTTTTGTGGAGAGAGTAGATGTTGAAATCGATCCACATGCGGAAGATGGCTTGTCCAATTTTTACTATAGATGAGAATATTGTAAAAAAAAACTATGACAAAATGATGGATAAAAGGATGGAAGACATGATTCATGAGGATTTGGAAAGTCGAGGGAGCATTACACAAGACAAAGCGAATGACCAAAAAATCATAGTAGCCCTCATGAGTTTGAAATGCAGTCTTACAAATGTCTTCCTTGTTCATACATATCTGGTGGTAGCCAGAATGAAGATCAAGTTTATTAAAGAACTGGGCACCACTTAATTCATCTAAGAGGTCATCAATGACACGATTGGAAGTTTTTCTTTTATTGTGAGTTTGTTGAGGGCATATAAGTTAGGACACATGTGCCAAAAGCCATATTTCTTAAGGACCATGACCATGGGAAAAGAGTAGGGGATAATACTAGGACGAATAACACCTACAATGACCAATTCTTGAACAATTTTCTCAATTTAATTTTTCTGGGAAAAGGGATGATGATAGGGAAAAATATTGGGAGGAAGGTTTTTGGGGACAAGGGGACTGTAATGATAATGAACACCACAGGAAGGAAGAAGTCCCTTGGGAGTTTCAAAAACAACTTGATTTTTGAAGCAAAGGGATTGGAGTTCTTGTGCTGTAGAGGGTGTCTCAGTGGCTTGAATGGCATGGAGTTGTGAAATAATTCTATAATGACCTTTTTGGAGGCGATTTTCTATGTGATGGGAACTAATGATCTCCGGGGAACCGACAATGATACATTAGAACTTGTATTGGTGTCCCTCCTAGTTGTATTGCATGGTTAATTCCTTGAAATCCTTGAAATCCATGGTTAATTAATTCATAACCACCCATGTCAATAGAAAACATATGATATTTCATGTGGTACTAACAAATTTGGCGACATACATTTTCACAATGCCCCCCACATTTCATGGACCCTCCATTGGCAATCATGATTTGAAAATTATTGATGGAACATATATAGAAATTAGTTTCTTGGAAAATGTGGTGATGAATAAAATTATGGGTTCTTCCACTGTCAACAAGGATGATGACCTTATGATGCTTAATGTAACCAATTATCTTGAGTGTTTGGGGAGTAGAGAACCTAGTGAGAGAATTCAAGGAAATGACCGGTTCAACTTCAGTAGGATCAGAGGGTGGGGTCATGTCAGTGTGTTCAAGTGACTCAGCCAAAGGGGGTGCATCGACATCATCTTCAGAAAAATCTTTAGAGATGGACATACAAATATCTTCTTCCTTACACTTCTGCCTAGGAAAATATTTGTCATCACAATTATAACAAAGGCCTTTGAGTTGGCGTTCAACCATTTTTGCCCTGGTCAATTTATGTATTTTTAGTGGATTAGAAGGAGGAGTGGGAGTAATTGTTTTAGAGCAAGGAATAAAGGAGGGTTTTTTGTAACATCCCTCTCTTGCGCGCACCTGATGTGACTTATTCTTTGAGGACACTTGTGTGCAACTGATTCGGTTCTTTATATGATTGTCTACTTCGCTTATGGATTCGGATGATGAAATTGTGGATCATGATGTTATGTTATGTTATTTATGTATAGATAGGTGATATTGACTGGTTTCTTCTGAGTGTGCAGGACTCTTGAAATATTGAGGATGTCAATGGCATCGATGGAACTCCTTGGACATTGGATCAAGTCAGGAAGTGGACTCGATATGGTTTCAGTATTTTTGTTATTACATATGTGACATATGATTGGGTATATTATGATGTTGTTTATGAATCATTGACATGTTTCATTTATGGAAGCAAGATGACGATTTCTTGCTAATAAGATCCACATTAGGAGTAAAGGGGCCATGCACAAAAACCAAATATATTGAGGAAGAGGTGTTGCAGTAGCCCTGCCATAGCCTACTAGCACTCTCGTTGTGGCTCAAACTGTAGGTTAATGATTACTTAGTTCAAGAGACCCACAATGTCGTGAGGGAAGACTAGGACAGTCACTCACGACTATTCTAATGGGAGGGAAATAAGGCAGAGTCATTATTCCTTGGAGGCCCTTAGTATCCCACAAGGTTGCCTGATGGAGTATTGACACCAAGGGTTGGACGTCTACAAAAATCATTCAAAAGGTGAGTAGTACGCTTGGAGCACATAATGCATCTTGAAGGGCACCTTGCATAAATGAAACACGAACAAAGGCGAGTGGCACCCTTGGAATACGTAGTGCATCTTGAAGGGCACGTCACGATTTTTAACATTAGTGAGTCAATGAAGTTAGGTGCCTAGAAAACAATATTTTATTTTGACGTGGTCAACCTTAAAATAAATGTTGTATGAGTAAAGCATGTTAATTATAAAAAAATTCCCTTAAAAATTTCTCAGCCTAGTTGAAATTAAAGCCTAGGTCTAAGTAGGATATGATGACTAGAAATTAATTAAGAAAATAATAAAGGGGGGATGAAGAAAAAAAAATTAATTTAGAATTTAAAGAGAAATAAATTATCGAAAATTAATTGTTGGTTATGTATAAAACTTGCTAAATTAGAACTTTGAAAAAAAGGGGAAGTTAAATGCAACAAGGAATGTGGAACATAGAAAGGAATCTACTGTGGAGAAATTTCCTAATTAGAACTCAATTAAGATTTAATAAAGGCGTTAGTCATTAAAGGAAATTGAGGGAATAAAGGGATAACAAGGTGCGTTTTTAGGAATGCCTTTAGATGGGTGAGGGAAATTGGAAAATTAATTTAATTAATTAAATGAATTTCTGGTGCAACTAGAGGATCGAGTGACAAGTGTACGGGGATGAGTTTTTTTTCCTAATTAATTTTTAATAAAACAAATTTAACATGCAATTGGAAAGTGTCACTAAGAAGAAATCTATAAAAGTAATGGGGGATATGAGAAAATGATCACAACTGGTAGGCGTAAGGTTATGATGGCAGATTTTTATTGACTGATTTTTCTTGTGGGAGTTTTCATACCCATATCGAATAGAGAGTAGTAGCTCGAATAGAGAGTGGTAGCTCTACCTTGAGAGGAAAGCTAGGAGATAGCTTTTCTTTGGTTTGTGTGCATGGCACCTTTGCTGCTCGAGGGGCTCAGGGTGAAGAAAAGTACCCCTAGCATTGGCCAGGAGGTACCGGTGAGGTCTCGATGATTAGCAAGTGAGAGAAAGGAGGTTTGCCAACAACTGACTATAATCAATACATCCATCCAACGGTTACGGTAGGCATGTTAAATTTGCATTTGAAAGTAGTTTAAAAATTGTATGTGGACTTCTATGTTGATGGAAATTGTAATGGAGCCCTGAAGCTGGATGTGTGTGCACTTATTTTGTTGATTTGATAATGAAGAGGTACGTGGTTTAATTTAAAAACTTGTGTTTTCCCTTCAAGATCGTTGTGTATTTATTACTCTCTCTTCTTGGATATTTTACCTCTTCTTTTCTCAACTTGTAAAACTCAAATTCTATCTTTGCACCATGGATTATTTTTACGCTGAAAGGCGTACACCTATTGACAATGGGCAGATTTAATTGAGGTTTAGTGCTTAATAAGTTTTCTATGGACATGATTAAATATGGCTGGAATATTCTTAGTAGTCACACAAAATAATTGGTTGTGATTTCAATCATTAACTTCCTAGCTATTATAAAGACATCCGTTTATGTGTTTACTTTTTTACATTTACCTAATCATATTTAAAAATTACTTTGATAGCTAATTGATTGCCACCTAAGTGGTTAACAGAAATTGAAATATTAACACGAGAGAAATGAAGCCAAACCGTTTATTTGTTAATCAATAATAAAATTTAATATATTCTTTTAATGATTCTTTTCATCTTATCAACCTTTCGGCGTTTGCTCAGCCAGAATTATGTGGCTGTACTAGTTATATATCTTTTCACCTTCTTAATTTTCCCTAGTGATTATCATGCGATTTACATGCATTTTTGTCCATGAAACTGCAGGTAACTCTACGTTTTTGTTTATCTCTGCAATTTTTGTCTCTGTGTTTTTATGTTGCCTTCCCTGCGTTTTCCTTTGTTGAGATCTCGCTCTCTCAAAAAAAAAATCGTGTTGCGCTGCATGTGAGAGAGCCTTGGCGTTTTTGTTTTACATTGATCTTACTGAGCAAAACAAATCATGTTTCCTTGCATGTGAGAGAGTCTTGCTATTTTTGTCTTTCATTGATCTTACACAACAAAAAATCGTGTTGCCTTGCGTGTAAGAGAGTCTTGGTGTTTTTTTTTTCATTGATCTTACCCAGCAAAAACATTGTGTTATCTTGTGTATCAGAGAGTCTTGGCGTTTTTGTTTTTCATTAATATTACACAGAAAAAATATCGTGTTTCCTTGCGTGTGAGAGAGTCTTGGCATTTTTTTTTTCATTGATCTTACACAACAAAAAAATCGTGTTGCCTTGCGTGTGAGAGAGTCTTGGCGTTTATTTTTTTTTCAATCTTCTTACACAACAACAATTTTTTTTCTCTCTCTTTTCATCACTGTTCAAGGGAATTCTTAACTGCTCGAACTGTAGAGAATAAAACATATGGGTGATGATGATATAACTTTCCCTTTTCCAACATTTTTGGGTATTATTGTTCCATAAACTTCAAAAAGACAAATCGATATCTAATAAAGCTCAACAATCTCGGTAAAGGTGCCAAACATCACTCTCCTTTCACTTTTTAAGGTTATTTAGTGTCGAAATAAGTGCATAGATTACTCTTATTTGGTTGTTGATCGTATCCCCTTGACACATCTCACTTATATACACAATATTTCCCCTCTTCCGTTTTAGCATTTGTAATGTGTTTGGTGGTTTAAAATTTGGTACATATAATCATTTAAATGTTGTCCTAGGTCACGGACTGGAAGCACACCCCTTTTTTCCCTTTCTGCGATTGAACTGTTCACCCAACAAGCACACGTTTTTCTCTGTGATTAGAAGGTTTTCCCTCAACGTATTCCCTCGCTGGAAGGAGGAGGGATAGTACCACCATCTGTGCTCCATCAAGACTAGCAGCACGAATCTCTCCTCCTTGGCGTATATCTCAGCGAATTTACTTTAATACGGGGTTGTGTATCCCCTTTTGTAGTTGTGCCTTCCCTAGTTTTTAGCTCTTCCTTTTTGGTCGAGGTTACCCAACGCTTTTTCCTATTCGGGCATCTTACCTCTCATGTTGTGTATGCTTGAGAGTCTAACCCATGGACTCTCTTCTCTTGCTTGTTGCGTAGGGTTGAGTGAGGAGTTAGAAATGGGTTTGCTTGAGGGAACGTAGTTTTTATGAGATCTTTAAATTGATTAATTAATTAATTTAGAGTATGATTCCTTTTGTTAATGAGTTCCTTAAAAATTATTTAATTAATAGATGTTAGAGTATGATTCCCTTTTTCTTTAATGAGTTCTTTAAATGATTTAATTAATAGATATTAGAGTACCAATCCTTTTGTTTTAATGAGTTCCTTAAAAATGATTTAATTAATAGATGTTCTAGTATGATTCCATTGTTTTTCATGAGTTCCTTAAAAATGATTTAATTGAGTATGACTCCATTTGTTTTTATTAAAGAGTTCTATTAAATGATTTAATTAATGGTTAATTGGGTAGGATTCCATTGTTCTCCTTAAATGATTTAATGATGGATACCTTTATCATGGTTAGATCTTAGACTTTGCGCAATGAAAAAATAATGAATAGTTATACCTGCGTCATTGAATTAGCTGTGGTTGATATTAAAATGCCTTCGTTCATAGATTCAATATAATGTATGATAGTTATAGATTTTTTGACTTCTTACGATTATGGGTGTTATGTTATGTATGATGCTTACAAATTGTTTATCTTGTACCTTGGATTAGTTGATGAATAGGCGTTGGCATTTCTTGCACCATGGACTAAGTTGATGCATAAATGTTTACGCCTTAGTTATCTAGCACGCTGGTCACAATGTTACTATATGATTCCTGGTAAATGATTAATTGCACGCAATGATCGATAAGAGAATTATGTTAGTCCGACAATTAGATCATGTGCATACTTTGAAAATGAGGTTGATTATTGTGAATTTGATGATTGTTTCAATCGTGTTCCTGGAAGTTACGTAGATATTGTTTGTGCCTTAAAAATTAAAAATAAGTTGACTACCTTGTGCCTTGGCATATGTCGCTCCTTGATTGATTTTTTAATTAATTTCTCTTGCTCCAATGAAATTTAATGTTACATGTGTTGGTTTATTAGAATGTTATTGCGGCTTGATGATCGTTGATGATGTTATTTATATTAGTCGGTTGGGACTTCTTTATGTCGGGGGGGATGTAGACGCCTTCTTGTTCCTCAGAATAGTCGCCAGCCTTGAGACCGTAAATGGATAAAATCAATTGGAACCTGGGCTTTACCATTTCTTATGTGTCCTGGAATTCCTAACCTTGCAGTGTAGTTTGGGTGGGTCGTATATTATGTAATTCTTGTGATTATATTGATGATCATTATGTTTTTTTATGTTATCTTATGTTATCCTGGTGTCTCTGATGATTGTCCTTATGAGATGTGTTGAGCGTTTAAGATTCGTATTGTTATGCATTGTCATTAATTCTAGAATGCATTGATGTTGGGATGATGTTAATTATTGTGTTAATACATCGATATGCATGTCGTGGTTCATGGTGATGATGTGTCGACATTGTGTCGTATTTGATTACTAATGCATTATTATTGTTTCATTAATTTATGTGATGGATGTTTCAATGCTGTTGCTAATTAAGTGATGTGTATTTTCTAACGCAAAAGAAAAAAAAATTGTTTGTTATATGACGCCTGTTTTCGTAACGATGAGTTCGTTACATATGGTATCAGAGCGGGTTATCCCCACGACTTGGGAACATTATGCCTTCCTATATATCAACCCTTGATTATAATTTGTCACTCATTAATTTGAATTATATTCGTGCAGGTAATCATGGTTAGAGGATGTCATGGATGCAGATGACATGGTGTTAAGGGAGGAGACGTGATGCCTCTAGTAGCATCCATGCCCGAGGGTTCTAGCCCCCAAGGAGAAGAACAATTCGTCGGAAAGGAAACAATAGATGTGGGGGATATGGTTGGGTTGATGAGGTCCTTTCAGAGGATGTTAGAGGAATTGATTATCTGTTTGGATAGATATGAGGCTAGGGCATCAATGCCCTTTGAGGGTCCACCGTGCACCCAAGCCGGTACTGATAGCGTTGACTGAGAACTCGAGAAGGTCAAGCTTCTTGGGTTCTTGGGTGCCACAGATAGTGCAGTCGCCGAGGCATGGTTGGATAATGTGGCGATGTGCTTTGAACTTCGCTTCTATACCTCCAACATGAAGGTTTTCATGGTGGTATTTCAGTTGAAGGGGAGCGCTCTTCTATGGTGGAAGATGCTCTTGCCACAACTGAACATGGTCGTCGAAGACCTGTCATGGGATCTGTTCGAGGAGCGGCTCTGGGAGAGGTATCTGTATTAGGAATTCATTGAGCGTTAACTCAATGAGTTCATCGTCTTATGACAGGAAGGTCGTACAGAGCCCGAGTACAAGGCTTATTTCATGGAGCTGCTTAAGTACGCTCCCCATCTCAACACCCAAAAGATCAAGGTAAACAAGTTTGTGTTTGACCTTAACATCAGAATTCATGCGAAAGTGAGCATTTCAATGCCTCAGACGTTGCACGATGCAGTTCAGAAAACCCTCATAATTGAGGAAGATCTCATCTGTGAGGGTCAGAGCAGGAATCTTGCGAGACCAATGGGACAGGTGACATCTGGTGTGTAGCAACATCATACACCGGCTAGACATTTATTAGGGCATAGAGGGAAATTGAGAGGATACACGTTCACGAAACCATGACGATTGATGCCTCAACAACGAAATCCTTACAGAGGACCACAACACCAACAATAGCGACGACCGCAGTAACAATAGTTCAGGCCTGTTCAGTAGAACATGCCAGGATTTCAGGCTTGTGGGCCATCAAATTCTACTTCAAGGACCAGGAGTATTGGATGGAAGACCGGATGCTAGACATGTTGAGAGACACATTACCAATGTGAGTGTCTGGTTGAGAGGGCCAGAGTAGCAGGGACAACTAGACCCCCTATAGTAGGAGATTTCGGCAAGGCCCACCAGATTAATGCAGTGATGAATAACTGTCAAGCCAAGCACTATTCTACCATGATTGAGACATCAAGAACCATCTC
>ML777796.1:75198-107503 GCA_009831015.1 Picea engelmannii
TGATGATCCTAGGGTACACCAATATTTGGACACTTCTCCCCAACAAAAAATAGTCCCTATTACAAACTCTATTGAAAAAGATCCCTCATTACTCATAATGACGAATGAAATTTATTCCCCTCTCTAAGTCTCATTTTTACTCAATTGTTAGATCAAAGACCAACTTGCCACTATAATCCTTGACAATTGTAACCAAAATAATTGCATTTTCCATCACTCCTAATCCCTCTCCTTATCATTGGGGCTTTGTACAATAGGACGAAACTCATTTTCTCATTAATAAACATTGTGGAGTCACCCTTGTCATATGGATTTTTCAAGAGATTGTTGAATGCTATGTATCTCACCTTGATTACTATAATTTACTCTTGAACATATAATATAAACAACAATGAAATTCTTTATAAGATGTCCATTGTTCCTATTGGGATTTTTCTTGGACTATCTTAGACTTCCCATTATCAAATCTAGCCACTTCTTACCTGGTAGCACCCAATATTACCTAGTTCTATCCTTGTCTTCTTCCTCTCCTAGTGTTCCATGCTCTCCTACATACTCTTCCTCTTTTTCTAGTCCTATTTTCCTAGTCCTTCACTTCTTTGGTCAATTTTCAAAGATTTCTCCCTTAATGGTCACATTCCATAGCTTGCAACTATGGATCCCCTCCCAATGGTGACATCATATCTTCATTTGATTTGGCTATCGACAATTTGGACCCTAAATCTTCATAGAAAATTTGAAGACAATCCAATGTATTAAGAAGGACACCTCCTCTTCTATTGAGGCGAGGAAATGATCAGTACAAAAGTGCACATTGACTAGTAAAGTGCACAATCCAAGTAAAGGGATTGATTTAATAACGTCACATGTCATTCTACTATGCAGGAAATAACTGAGTTCTTATGTTAACATCACATAAAGTGCAGGTGCCTAGGGATTTCCATGTCTAATTGACCAAAAGAGGCAAATTTATTTATATCTAGCATGGTTAATTGACAAGCAAACTACAAGTTTTGTAAGGTTTTAACCATTTGCCAAAATTTGAGCTAGATGTAGGTAATCCCTTATATTCTTCAAGTACATAAGAGTTTAACTTTAGAGCTATGGTCAAATAAACACATCAAAGGTATTAAAGGAAATTGACCATGTGGTTTTATATATATTTATCATACTTGATTACCAAATCAAAATGTTGCAGGATACCATTCACATGAAGTATGGCCTTTGTTGTGACTTGGATCAATTGACAAGGATTATAAAAGATTATGATTTGAGTTAAAAAAAATTTGTTTTCCCAACAAACAATTCATGTAGTACTTCAATGCCAAAACTATGATGTACAATTCCTTATCTTATTTGGGTATATTATGATTGCACCAACAAAAGTTCCAAGTGTTATGTTATCCAACTCCTTCATTGTATCAAAGGTTCTGCCATTGTGTATCATGTGAAATTTTCTTTGATTTCAAATGAAATTTCAAGTTTCATTAGATTTAATATTGATGCATTACAATTCTTTCAAGTCAAAGCTTCAGCTACTTGGTTTTCAATTGCAATGAATTGAAAGGTTATACTTGCCTTTTCTAATGTGCATTGAAGAGACACTTCATTCCTAAATAATTTTCTAACCCCATGAATTACCTTGGTTCAATTAAATTACTATGCTGCAGCACTTTCTGTAACTCTGTTGCAACTCACTATAACTATGTTGTAACTCTGCTGCAACACTATCCTCTAACTGTACTTTCTCCTTCGAATTTTGTGCTATTAATCCACTTGTTGTTACTCACTATTACTCTGTTGCAACTCGCTATAATTCTGCTGCAACACTTTCTGTAACTCTGCTACGACTCACTATAACTATGTTGTAACTCTGTTGCAACACTATGTTGTAACTGTACTTTCTCCTTCAAATTTTGTGTTGTTACTGCACTTGTTGTTACTCACTATTACTCTGCTGCAACTCACTATAACTTTGCTACAACACTTTCTGTAACTCTGCTGCATCTCACTATAACTATGTTGTAACTCTACTGCAACACTATGCTGTAACTATACTTTCTCCTTCGAATTTTGTGTTTTTACTCCAAGGAGGCTACAATAAACAAGTTCGAGAAATGGTCTTAATATATCATCCATAAATCTTATAAGTGTTGTCATAGTATTGTGTAATATAAATTGCATAATGACTCACTCATGCAATCCATGTGTTTTTTTGAAAGTAATATTCCAAATTATTCTTTGTGTATATTGTCATATTGGACACACTAACTTCTAATCCAACTTTATGATAACACATGCTTACAATATTTGGTTGATTAGTGCCTTGATTATTTGTAGGGGATATATATATTACAATATTAAAATATTAGAATATTACAATTTAATAGTAATGCCATATTACAATGTAATATGGCATTAACATATTACATTGTAATATAGCATACAATATGGTATACCATATTTCATGTAATTTTTTTTTTTTAAACCTAAAGTCATCGTCACAATATCGATGCAACTTCGTCGCAATATGCCACGAATATTCGTCGCATATACAACATGTGCATCTTAAATTTGGTTGAGATATTGTGCTCGTTGATATTACCACGTATTTTCATCACAAGTTGTGATGGACTTTCGTCGCATGTTCAACAACTGTGTCGTAAGTTATTGGCTTGGCATAACTTTTCATCCCAATTGCGATGAAGTTTCGTCATAATTGCCACATTTCTTCATTGTTATTGCGACGACAGTTCGTCATAATTGTGACGATGCGTAGGGTTAACCGATATTGAATTCAGTGACACGTGGAGAGATAATTTCGTCGATGTTTCCATGCACACTTGGATCATGGAGATAGCGATGCAATTATTCCGTCGAAAAAAAATCTCGGTTTTCGTGGAAATTGCGACGGATAAGTGTGGCAATATCAATGAAAACCCATCGCAAATTTGCTCATATGTACTAGTGATTTGAGTTGCACCACAAAATAAGTCGAGTACCCCTTAAATATTACTACCCTCAGCTTCCATGCATCGACAAAATAATAAAATGTCATCCATAAACAAAATCAGAGTAAGTTTCACAAATCCACGTGCTCTTCACTCTATGAAAAAATGACACAGCGCCTTTGTTCGTAGGATATTAAATAATACCCCTACTTTCACTAAAAATTGATAAACCCCTTGAGACCCCACATCCCCCCTCCAATACCTACGATATATTGACTTTATTTTTCATAATTTAAAAACCCCCTTTATGAGTGAATGTGATAAGATATTGGTGAACAAGGTGAAGCCCCCATGCACACATCGACCCATCCAGACTCCCTGGATTTGATGTGTTCTGCATGACTCCACAATGGCTTGAATAAGACCATCACAAACTAAGAGAAATAAGTATGAGGATAAAGGACACCCTTGACGAAGTCCAGTTCTAGTGTAGAAGAAGGTGGAATCTGCACCACTGACTAAAACAACAAATTGAACAAAGGTAACACAAGACATAATCCAATTCAATAAACATAGATCAAATCCAACTTGTAAAAGTGATTTCCTGAAAAATAGCCAAGACAAACGATCATAATCCTTAGAGAGATCAAGCTTCATCACTTAAACATGCATACATTGTTTCTTAATGGAATGAATCCCTTCCTATGTATAACTGATAGCTTAGTGAATCAACCTTCCCTTTAAAAACTTGAACTACTCAACTAAAATTATCCCTGTTAAGATCGACTTTATGAGTAGTGGAATGATGTTTTCCACTATCTTATATAAGAAACTACATAGATCGATCTGGGATTCGAATCATCATAATTTTTGGACAATCCACTTTCAGAATCAATGCTATAAATATTAAATTGATATTTCCATGAACTTTGACTACGATGCAGATCTCCTCGACAACTCTCAATAAATTGTTGCCTAGAAAGTTGAATAAGCCTCCAAATAATTTTTCCATCCAACCAGCGGGCCCCAGGATCTTATCTCTCTATAAAGTTCCTAACACTTCCTGTAACTCCTCCTTGGAAACCTTATTGTAAATAGATTGATTTTTTTCCTCGTGGAAAATATGAGAGGAGTCTAAGTACCACATCCATTTTGAAGTGAGGAGATTCCTGAAAAAGTGAGTGAAAATGGTAGACACCTAAATAATCCTAGTTCAATAAACCACGTAAAGTTTCTCTATCCCCATGCTTCAAATCCCACATAGTATTGAAACTTTAATGATTCTTAGAAAAGCACTAAAATAATTTGGTGTTTGGATCACTCGCTTCAAGCCAAAGAACCTAAATCTTCACCTGCCGTTATTTTTCCTATTCAACTAGAATATTTAGACTTCTTGTTTCCAACTATCAAACATGGTTCAAAACCCCTCCACCCTTCTCACAGAAAGACAATCCATCATATATGTGGTCCAACGCATCATCAATACCATTGAAAGGTAAATCCCACACTTTCTCGCACCCCATCCCATGGAATCACCACATTCTTTAACCTTTTGAGGGAAGTTGCAAACAGTTTCGAGGTCGTAATTCCTAAATTAGGGTCCATATTCTCCCATTTTTATTCCACCAGAGAACGAAAAATCGTCTAACTCGAGAAATGCAAGGTTAAATTTAAAAGGGGCCCCTGACCGACCCCTTGAACTATCCAATAAAAGATATATCAGAAAATGATCAGATCATCTGGCTTTGCTAACCCACGTTTTATATACTCCAATGTTTTGCAGAAGGGTATGATGCACCAAGTAATGGTACAAATGCTTATGGAAAACATCCTGACCCAACCTATTGTTTCCCCAAGTAGGAAAAAGAGTGGTCAATTCAACGTCTACTAGTCCCATGGATTCGAACTTATTTAAAAAACTCTATGACAAAAGATCTTTGTTGGACTCCAATTATCGTTAGACCAAAACCCATAGGCATTAATCTATTCCACAATTTCTAGAGTTAGGATCCATGAGAGGTTTTTAAACCATGTCACGAAACTCACAGGGAGCACTGGAAATATAATCCAACAAACCGACCCCCAACGTTACCCAGGGAGTTTTGAACTTGAAACTTGTCGCTCTGATACCATTTGTTCGACTCTGATTTTCATTAGACCAACACCAGCAAACATTAATCTCCACCACAATCATCAGACTTAGGATCCACGAGAGGTTGTTCAACCATGTCACAAAACTCACGAGGAGTGTTGGCTAGAGACGCCAACAATCCTCTTGTGCCAAACCCCCCGGATTTTGTCGCTACCAATTGAAAAGTTCATATCACAACCAAGAATGATGTTCTCTACCTGAAAAGTATGATTATCCAAAAGGGGATCCCAAAACAACTTCTTTTGAGATTATGATCCATAAACATTGCTTAGAAGAAAAATAATGTCCAAATCCATGCGCTCAACCTCTGTTACCATACTTGAATTCACATAATAGCAATTGATAAGAGAGATAGACTGAAAAATACAAGTAATGATTCCCCCCCGATAAACCTTCTGAGTCAATACCAATAAAATCCCAACCATGAAAAAGTTTTATTAACTCTGCTATAATAGGATCACACTTCCCCATAGTCTCTTGTAAAAACATTATTGAGATAAATTTATTATCACCCTAAATTAATATTATGTTAATAAATTTAATCTCTTTGTCTAATTAGGTGAATATAGGCATTATCTAAAAAAGCATTAGCTTATTGAATTCTTTATCCAACCATAAAAAATATTCAACACATTATCATGGGACCTACTCCAAAATCCGTTGAAGGGAGAGTTCTTTGGGTCTACCCCCAAGATCCCTAATGTTAGCCGACACAAGTTTCATGGATGTCTCACAAGAGGGGATGCACTTTCTCTAAGTGCCCCAAATATCAACCTTTGTTGGCCAGTGAGCTTTTGCAGAGACAAAACCTAGACCCCAGGAGGAGGCCAAAATAAGTGGATGAGAACGAGACAAGCAAATAGTGATCCCTTCCGGAGGATTTCAAAAAATTGTTTGAGGAACTTTCATTAAGTGAACCCAAGGACGAGGTACAAACTCGATCATTGGCTACATCAACAACAAGTACCTTCCAATATCTAGAACACTCGTATTCAAGCAAACCCCCCAAAGGAGTAGGACAAACTTCAAATCCCGTCTTACCGCCCACGAAGGAAAACCCTTATGGGAGGAAGGGAAATCCAAACAAGGAGAATGAGAAGACTTCCGTGAGTGTTTTGTTGGTTTTGTCACATGGGTGAGCAAAAACACAACACTTGCATGCTTAGTTAAGTTAACTAAACAAGATAGAAGTTTGTGAGTTGATTAGATAACCAAATACACATGAAACAAGGAAATAAAACTAAAAACAACAAAGAAATAAATGTTAGAAAAGCTTGCAAGAACTAGAACCATGAAAAGCAAAAAAACACCAATATATAGCTACCAATGGATCAATATATTGATAGGCTAAACACCATAGAGAAAGGGAGGGACTTATGAATCCCCTTTTCTTCCTTGGAAGGGTTCTTGAGTTCCCTAATAGAGAGTTCTTCTCTTCATGCAATGACAAGTGACAATGGTGAAGAAATACAATGTCAAACCTCTCAAGAGGTGAGTGGAATGGCCCTTGCTATAGTACTTGAATGATTCAAAGTGAAAAGAGGATTCTCAAAGAAGAATTCTTCCAGCATAACAATACCTTGAAGTTCTTATTTTTCTAGCACACCCATGGCATATATTTATAGTGTTATTTCATGACAAGATACAACTGGTTCATAGTGTGAACAAGGGGCCTTTTAGGGCACTTCCTAGCCCTTAACCAACCTCCAAGCTAGATTTTGCTCAGATCTAAGTGTCAAATCGTGTTGGGGATCGAACTAGAAGTGGTTGAGAGGCCGACAAAATTCATAAGTTCATCGTTCTTGAGGAGTGCACGGATTTTCTCGTAGACAGTTGCACATCTTACGCATAGTGTGCGCTGAGTGTTGTGTTAGCCTGCACATTCTGCGCACTGTGCGTGTGCTCCCTTTGGTGAATTTGTACACTTTAATTTTTTAACCAAGTGTATAGTTTTTGTACCTTTTGATGGATTTTGGTGTTGTAGGTGTACTAATTGATGCTGGCATTGATTTCTTTCTTCAACCATTGTGTGCAATGTTGCAGATGAGATTTTTCGGTGATAACAACGAGTTCTCACATTTTTGCTAATTGACCATAAGGAATCTATTTTGCTTCATTCACCTGCCAAGAGGTCGAGGTCCACATCCAAGAACTCCTTTGAAACCTTTTACACGGTATTCTTAGACACATGCACAACCAAAAGAACCAAGAGATATCTCCAACCACGATACCAAACTTGTCAAAGAGGAGAGGCAGCCTGTGCAGATGCCAAGGGTTGAACATCGCATTGGCGTAGCGAAAAAGTGGGACCCTCATCACCTCACTGTACTTCCTTCAATGGAGAGATAACTTGAGACTTAGAATAATCATGGGAAAACTTCTGATTTTTCTTAAAGAACCTCGTGGGACCTACACCTTCGCATCTTACACATCTGAAGGGAACATTGAGATAGTCAAGGATCTGTACATAGGAATGTTCACCCTCTACCAACTTGATGGACTCATACAGTCCTTCAAAGGGATCCAACTCAACTAGAATCTATGCCACAACACGACTGGCAAAAGATTTGAATCTCTGCAATGAAAGAACCCAACCTGTCACCAATGTCCCTAAGCCCCTTGTCCGACCAGTATTCCAAAGGAAGGTTCAACATCTTAATCCATACCGTTACTTTTTTAACCGCTTCGACACTAGCATCAAGCAGAGGATGCCAAGGTTTTGCAGAAAAAACGTAGCTGTTCCAAAAACGAACGCAGAGAAAGAATCTTTTGCATCTGTGCCTTTTCTTTAAAAACAAAGCCGATCCACCCCGTAGATAGGAGATGAAAGATGGGGGAATAGCCTAAGACCGGCACGCATTTTGTCTCGATCCACTATGTAAGGACCCTCGCAGAGATCCGTCGGTTCCCAAATCTACCAACCAGGTCCTTTCCGTCCAGGTCCGTGATTTGTGCGACCTGCAAATCCTTACCTACTACAAACACGATGTCACCACCCCGAGATCAGACCGTTTTCCTCTGTTTTTCTACCTTCGGCCCTTGGATAGCACGATGCCACCACCCCGAGATCAAACTACCAACAAATCCCGAACCCCCAATTTTCACAGGAGTATCAAACGCACCAGAAAAACAAAAACGGGCGGACGGATTTGTGTGATTTTCCGGCGGAAATGACAATAGAGACGCAGATGTATTCCGACCCACAAGAACATTCGAATGAGAGGGACGAAACGGCGAGGGGCTCCAAGACCGACCGGCTCTATATCATGAAATGAGTTGGAAGAATCCAGATCCAAAACATGGTTAAAGACCCACCTATCCCCCTGCAGAAACCCTCATATAGATATATATATAAGTAGTAACCATAAAAATATTTTCAAGCTGTTGAATAAAAGAAAGGCTCTTTTCAGTTCTAGTGCTTTTTTGTTCTAATTATTATTAAATCCTCAGGTTTAATACATGCCGGGGTATATTAGATCCCCACCACTGAGCACAAATCTAAACTCAGTAATTACATCAGTAATCCCAGATGAGCCGTTCAAGATGGCGGCTTGAGATGAAAACAAAAAACCTCATGGATATTCAGATTTACGGGGTCACAGGAATCGACCGATCTACCTATGGGCTGGATGTGGGGTTCACATTTCCTCGACAACTTGACCTCAGATCGAAGTGGAAATTTAACTGTATAACACGGTCAAAGGAAAAACATATATAGGTATTGCATTAACTGGTAACCATAAAAATATTTACAAGCTGGAATGTTGAATAAAAGAAAGACAGTTTTCAATTCTATTTTTTTAATTATAATTAAATCCTCAGGTTTAATACATGCCGGAGTATATGATCCCTACCACTGAGCACAGATTTAAACTCAGTAATTACATCAGTAATCCTAGATAAGGCGTTGTTGGTTCAAGATGACGGCTTCAGATGAAAACAAAAAAACACAGTGTGGTAACGCGAAAGCATAGCATTTTAAAAGAAATTTTAAAAAACATTATACATTTGGGAAACAGTTATCGTCCTCGTGATCAGGAGATTGCCATACAACGATCCACCGATTCTCTACAAGAAGTGATACAGCGATCCAGGCGTTCACCGATGCAGCGGATTCGATATGCCGCCATCCATGGATACAACGATCCAGGGGTTCAGCAGTCCATCTATACAATAGGTTATATATCCGGCATGTTCGATATGCATCAGCGATCCAGCCATCGAGGGGCTTATGTAGCTTATTTGAAGCACAGCTAAAGAGCTGGTTAGTTGTGTAGCGTATTTGAAACAGTGAAACTGTAATTGAGGAGTGGAGTCAAGATCTTGCCATGATCTTGTGATCTTCAAGAGAGAAACACATGTTTTTAACTATTAAACCTTAATCAATATTCTGAAACCCTTTTAAATATAGGGTAACTAATATTCTGAAATACTTTTACAAACTGTTTTGTCTAAACATTAGATATTTTGAATTTTTTTATGGTAATTTGGTTAAACAGATATTGGTGAAATCTCCATTTTCTATGTTTAAATTGCATTTTTGAATGCATTAATGGATTCAACACCCTGAAAAACCTCTAGGAAGTCAAATTATACAAACTCAATCACTCAAATTTGGTTTGGAGTCCCAACAATTTTTTACCAAATTTCATGATAGAAAAATATGCCAGTAAAAAGTTCAAAAAGTCAAACTTTTAGACTATGGATTTACAATATCATAACACAGATCTAGATAAGATAAATGACAAAATCCTAAAGAAATTGTTGGATTCTCATTTCTGCATTCAGAAATCGATTTTGAACAAGAAAAAATAGTAATTCTTGTAAATTTATATCCCAGATTCAGGCAAAAAAAAACATTTCTTAGAACAGCTAGCCAACTCCTTTTATAAACTAGGATATACACAATTCCATAATATAAACTGAGATATAGATAATTGAATTATAATTGAATAATGTTTTATAAACTGAATATACACCGTTCATTCCATTTAAAAGTATTTAGATCCAACAATATACGTCCACTTTTATAAACTGAATCTATTTTCTTCGACGTGGCTCTCCATGGCTAGATGAAGACCAAGTGAAACAAATTTTCTTGTGAAATTATTGCCATTGGGTACAATGAGATGTGATCCCAATATTTTTCGTAAATTTAACTCTGACTTTATATACAAAACGATAAACTCTTTCCTCCTCGGGCAGTTACCCCTCCCTCTATCGCTTAAGATTTAGACCTACATAAATATCACAATTGTAAGCAAGGCTTCGGCTTAAAACAGAAAAATTCAGGGCCGTTTGGCCTGGATTACTTAGAAACATAGAATTGGGCCAAGTCCTCCAAGCTGGAATCACTCTGAATAGCCTCTGGATTAGAATTCTTCAACATCCACACCAAATGCTCGAACAGCACCACCTCGCAGGGGACTAAGAAGCCGTCTTTGAATCGCTCAACGATCAGTACCCGTAACAATGGATGGTTCAGATACTCCCCTCTTATGAGATATCGTCTTCTGCACTTGCCGACATACACGGCCGTGCATCGCTCTGGGGCTTCGTCTACTTCGTGATCATTTGTATGGACGAGGATCGACGGCCTGGTTTCTGCAGAATTAGGTGGATTAACATCGTCCCAGTCATTAATATCATCATGAAATGAATCAGTATAGGAACTGAGATTACTGTATGAACCTCCCACCTCGGGGAAGCTTTGCCATCTGTTGAGAAAACTCTTGATCATCTTCATCATGCTTGGCTGCACCATCCTCAAAGGAAGACTTTGCTGGACTTTGGAGGATCTCAAACAATAGCAATATGGGCGAGTGAGCTCTATCGGTTTTCTTTCTTCAAATGCAAAGAGAGAGAGTCTTGAGTATGGGAAATCGATCAAAGCAGCCATGGGGTGCAGTCTCCAAAGAAGCATCCGAATATATCACATCGAAACAGAGAAGGGATGGGCACGGCGTGATAAATGAGAGAGAGTTTATTCATAGATTAGGAGACCTGAAGTTTTAAATATAATGCGCAGGGGCCCATTATTTTATTTTTTAATTTTCTCCACAAATTAGAGGATTGACTATGGGGAATAGATCGAAGGAAGCATGCGGCGTGGTCTTCCCAGAAGCCTCCTCCTAATATATCGCACACAGAGAGAGAAGGGATACGCACGGCGTGATAAATGAAAGAGATTTTATTCATAGATTATGAGAATTGTAATTTCAATATGATGGAGGAGTTTCATTATTTTAATTTTTTATTTTCTCCATAGAACTTAGAGATCTGCAGATGATTGATATACAACACAGTTTCTTATTTTTTTAACATAGTTATGGGTAACGAAGGGTTTACCTCCGTTGCTCCCTTTATAATCCTTGGCTCAATATACCAGCCCTCAAGACATACTGAACACCAGCAAGACATATTGAACAGTTAAACCGAGGATTAAGCCGCTTCAAACTGAAATTTACAAAATTTAAATAAGCTACTTGATTAAGCGACTTTGCTCACAGCTTGTGGAAAGGTTCCAGTTTCAGAACTAGCTTTCATTTGAATTGATAAATTAAGATGATATTTCGAACTGATAAATTAAGATGATAGTGAGCAATAAGCTGTTTGACAAAGGATAAAGGTTTAGGACGAACATTAAGCATCATGTTACTTAATGTAGAATGCTGGTTAAGGGTGAATATTGAGAGTGGATATGTATTGTTGAATTTGAATTTATGCACAAAGTAATTCAAAATGTAAATCCAACTACATACTTACCTTTTCTCACACAACATTCAATGTTGCCCATCAGATGGATTACGGAATTTTACTACCCACTAATTACCAATTCCAATCCAATTTTATGGGTTTCCATGAATTCCCTATCCTCCTCATACTACGTAGATTTTGTATAATACCCCACAGTCGAATGGATTTTTTTTTGGGATAAATCCTATGGATTTCAGTAGATCTCGTATCCCTCTCAGACTATGTACATTTTGTGTCAGCGTACAAAACAGTCGGATCGGAAAAAAAATCTAAGACGGTACTGTTGGTCAATGGCATCTGCTTGGAATATTCTTTTACTATCCCAGAAGTTTGAAAGTAATGGAAAAACAAAAAACCGGGGGCTCGGGGCTGGGGCTGGGGCTGGGGCTGGGGCTGTAAAACCACTGGCTCCAACAGTTTTTGCAAATCCACCCTCAAGCCCAGGTAGGTAATATTTGGTTACAATGTAGACCTTTAGCCAGTGCTGTAACACCTATCACCGATCCCTTTTTCTTCATTCCTCGACAAGGCGAAAAGCTCAGAGTATGTGCAATAGCAATCTCGATACCTTGTAAAAACGCATTTCCAAAATCCATTAAACCTCAAATCCACAAGGGCGGGCTCTACGGTTGTTCTTAGACCTCTTTTTAGGTACTAGGGCTCTACTGTTCTTCTTAGACCCGTTGTTAGGCACTATCAATAATATTTCTTATGCTTCTACGTGCTATTTAGCCAACACACTCCAACCTCTTTTGAAACGCTCCAATGAAACCTTTTTCTAAAAGCACAAGCCATTCAAATTGGTGAAAAATAACCAGTCTAGTGAAGTGTGCAACGTTCAATACTGTGGTGACTGATATATATATCATTGAACTAGCTTATATATAAGTTGAAATATATCTAAAAGTATATATACCACCCATCCCAGTGTTCACTAGGCTGGTTATTATTCTCCATTTTTTTTTACCTTTGATGATGATATCCTTATCCTTATATTCTTTCTTATTTTACAATCCACATTTTTTTACCTTTGATGATTATAACAACCATATACTTCTAAACATCATTAAGATTCATAAACATTTTATTTCGTAAACTGAAATAATAACTTCTTAGCATAATAGTGATTCTCATAGAAGCAACTTCAGTAACTTAGATTTATCAATAAATACTGAATTTATGACAGAAAGAAATAAATGCATAACTTAACAAAGTACCTGGTTCTGATGCTAATTTATGTTGTCTCTGTGCCTTGTTGCTGCCTTCCTGCTACCTGCTCCTCAGATCAATCCTGCCACAAACAGGAAAATAACTGCCCAAAACTATTGTCCTCCCTACCAACTAGGAGAACTACCTAGCTCCAGGATATCTACGGATATCCTGGCCCTCCGTGCCCAAAACCTCCAACAACTCAATGCCTCAACTGATCAAAATCCACAGTGCCAAACTCTGTGCTCACAGCAAGTCCAAAGGCCCTCAGAAATCTCTCCTCCGTCGAATCATCCTCCTGTCCACCTTCCCCTTTCCCTTATTCCTCCTTCGCCGACTCATGCAGTTACTCCTCCAACCACCCTCCGTGCCTGTCCCTTCTCCCCCTTAAATGTTTTATCTTCTTGGGATCCATAAGCCCCCTCTCTCCATACGCAACCATTTTTTTTAACATTTTTCATTGATCTTTTAAATTTATTTCTCAGGTCATTAAATGTGATCTGTAGTTAGAGTATTACTTAATTAATCACAATTATTTTCTTTAATTAATTTTACTTTATAATCTTTAAGTATTTATTTAACTAGGGTCGTTACATACACCCACTCTTCAAGAAACTTCATCCCGAAGTTTAAGGTATCTGATGGTACAAAGGAAAAGAGCATGGTTCACACATTCACAACAAGTAACTGACATTATTAGCAAGTAAGTCAAGAAAGCGCATACATACTAGTGTATATGTACAATAAATGCATGTGTAGCTAGTACATGCAAATCTCGTGCACGTACTAATAATCAAACTGTTATCTTTTAATAATTTATGTATGCATTCAATCCAATCAGCAAGACTAGTCTTTTGTAAAAGACAACAATCAATTAATTGTGTGAGAAATCGTTTAATTACAATTGTCTGGTTCAATAATTTATTTTAATAATTGTGGTTTAGTTACATAATAATGAATATTCATATATACACATTTCTCTTCATCAAACTTCACCATATGACAGATCTCCATATAGTCTCTACTATTACTACTCATCCTTCCTCCCTAACCTACTTCCAACCCCATTCCTATCTGTCCTCTGCTAGACTATCTTGGAGTGTCAGCTATACTGACCTAACTCCAAATAGAACCCGTAAGTGGAAGTGTCGCTATCTCGACCAAGCTTCCCTAGCAAGCAACTGACAGTCATCATCACACGTCTCGGGGAGCGTGAACTAGCACCGTCCTCCCATGACTTCAGGTTTCGGAGGATACACGGTGGGAAATGCCTCCACCCCCCCTAACAGAACCAGGGTCAACACCCTACAATGGAGGATACTCGGTGGGAAATGCCTCCACCCCTCCTAATAGAACCAGGGTCAACACCCTACAATGGAACATATAGGGGCACTGTGTTGCTAGAGGTTTTGTCATCGTTTATTCAGTTTTGGGCAGTGTTAGTACCAAAATCATGCACTAATCCACATATCATAGCAATGCATCCAAATCAATATAAATTGCACATACATTATTTATACCATAATGTTTCTCGGTTAGTGGTTCTTATATCCACTTTCATCATCGTTATCACTTGGCTATTTCATAGCCCATAACCTGCAGATCAGTCTGCAACACAACTCATACATTTCTATGCATTATCATCATATAATTGCATACTATTATTATTTCACTTTGGTATCCCTGTACCGATAGATCAACATCGAAGTTTTCCACATAGAATTAGATTTCATAATATCCCATAATTCAAACTCATCATTCATTCATGAGATTATCATTTTCCCAAATAGGCTGCATTGTATCCAACATCATTCTAATAGTATTTAATCATTCAACAATTTCACTTTCTCACAATATGTCGCATCATATACATCGTCATCAATAACATTTAAACATTTGTACATAACAGATCGCATTACATGCCTCATCATTGATAACATTTAATCATTCATAAAAGTTCATAAGTTTGAAGTTTAAGTGTATCACTTTAATAGTTTCACTGTGACTGGGAAATAAAGTGTATAGGCCTCATGTAATCCTAGTCGTCTAAGTCAAAAGGTGGTGTTACCTACACCCCACCCTCGAGAAACATATTCTCGAGGTGGTCAAAATAGTGAGGGATAGTCTCGCCGTAGTGTCTCGGCGTCCTCCCAAGTAGCAGATCCTAGACTATACTTGTCCCACTGGACCTTAACTTGATCTACCAGACGGTTTCTGAGCTGTCGGACTCTATGGTCCAATATGCGTAACGGGTCTACCGTGAGGGTTCCCATGCCCGATACCTGCAATTCTTTCCAATTTAGTTTATGTGATTCATCAGCAACATAATGACGTAAAACAGATACATGAAATACATTATGAGTTTTATGCAAGTGGGGTGGCAGTACGAGACGATAGGCAACAGGTCCAATTTTCTCTTGGACCCTAAATGGCCCTATAAACCGAGGTGACAACTTTGTCCCCTTCCCGAACCGTATGGTACTCTTATTAGGCCTGATACGAATGAAAACTTGGTCCCCGACTTCATAATTCCGGTCGGTCCTGTGTGCATCCGCATAACTTTTCTGTCTATCATGTGCTTCCTTTAGTCTCTGCCTGATATGAATCACCTGTTCCTCCATTTCCTGAATCAATTCTAGCCCAACTATTACTTGGTCTTCTAATCTATCCCAACTCAATGGTGTTCTGCATGGCCTTCCATACAAATCTTCGTATGGTGGCATTCCGATGGAACTATGATAACTGATATTGTAGGCAAACTCTACCAAAGGTAGGTACTTCTCCCACTGGGTTTGATTATCCATCACATACATCCTAATCATCTCTTCCATAACTTGATCTACTCTCTCAGTTTGCCCATCTGTTTCAGGATGATAAGTTGTGCTTAAGTTCAACTGAGTCCCCAATGCTGACTATAAACTCGTCCAAAATCTAGATGTGAATCTGGAGTCCCTATCTGAAATGATCTTCTTAGGTATCTCGTGCAAACGGATAACCTCGCTTATGAACACTCGTGCCATATCAGTAACATCGTAAGTGTCTCTTACCGGAATGAAATGAGCACTCTTGGTTAGCTTATCCACTATCACAAGAATGGCATTGTGTCTATGAGATGTGAGTGGCAACCCTACAACAAAATCCATAGATATGGCTTCCCACTTGGACATAGGGACATCATGTGGTTGTAGGAGGCCTGTCGGGTGATGGTGATCGGCCTTCATTTGTTGGCACTCTAGGCATCTGGCGACAAAATGAACTACATCGCGTTTCATGCCTACCCAAAAGAAGAGTTTCTTCATCTCTGCGTACATCTTCTTCACACCCGAATGCGCACAATAAAGTGATCTATGGGCTTCCTTCAGTATGAAGCTTTGAATATCCCCATTCTCAGGGATGTACATCCTTCCTTGATATCTTAACAGTCCGTCTGTTTCTAGATTATATCCTTCATACTTTGGTTCCAACTGTCTCTCGATCTGGAGGTTTGAAGTAACCTTTAAATACCAACTGTCTCCTAGTAGTTGTGCCAACACATGTTCCCTCAGACTGACCTTTAAGGTCACCAAGGAGAAGATACGTGGTCTCCTACTCAAGGCATCTGCGACCACATTTTCCTTTCCCTTTATATATGAAATACAAAAATCATACTCACTCATAAACTCACTCCATCGCCTTTGCCTGGCATTCGGATCTCTTTGAGTGAAGAGATGTTTTAAGCTTTGATGGTCCGTTTTGAGTTCAAAATTTCGCCCCACAAGATAGTGCCTCCAAAGTTTCAGAGCTAGCATTACAGCTGCCAACTCTAAATCATGAGTCGCGTATAACTCTTCGTGCTTCTTCAACTTCCTTGATGCATAAGCTATCACTCCTCCATCTTGCATTAGAACGGCCCCCAATCCTTGTTTCGAGGCATCCGTGTAGACCATGAAGTCCTTTTCCATATCTGGCACTCATACAATTGGCGCAGTAGTTAGTAATCTCTTAAGCTCAATGAATGCACTATCACATTATTTTGTCCATTCATACCTGAACCCCTTGCATTGCAAAGTGGTGATTGGTTTCACTATTTTTGAGAATCCTTCCACAAATCTTCGGTAATAACCTGCTAGCCCCATGAAGCTTCTCACCTCATGTGCATTTTTCGGCACTGACCATTCCATAATGGCCTTTACCTTTTCTGGGTCCACTGAGATTCCTTCGTCAGATATGATATGACCTAAATAGTGGATCTCTTTTTGGAAGAAGGAACACTTCGAAAACTTCCCATACAGTTTGTTCTCCCTAAGGCAAGACAACACTATTCGCAAGTGTTCATCGTGTTTTCTTTCATTCCTGGAGTAGATGAGAATGTCATCCAGAAAAAATTGTACAAAACAGTCTAAGTACTTCCGGAATACGCCGTTCATGAGGCTCATGAATACTGCTGGCGCATTGGTCAATCTGAAAGGTACTACAACCAACTCGTAATGTCCAAACTGAGTTCGAAAGGCAGTTTTTGGGATATCACCTTCCTTAATACTTAACTGATGATACCCAGATCGCAAATCGATCTTTGAGAATACCGCTGCACCTTTCATCTGATCGAAGAGGTCATCTATTCGCGGCATTGGGTACCTATTTTTCACTGTAGCACGGTTCAAGTCCCTGTAGTCTATACACAGTCGTAAGGATCCATCCTTCTTCTTTACAAAAATTACCGGTGCCCCCCAAGGTGAGACACTGGGCCTTACTAGACCTAAGTCTAGTAACTCCTTCAACTGCATTTGCAATTCAGAAAGTTCTGGCGCCATCATCCGATACGGAGTCTTGGATATTGGTTCTGCACCAAGTTTTAGCTCAATAGTAAAATCAATCTCCCTCTCAAGAGGTAACCCTGGTAACTCGTTCGGGAAAACATCTGGAAATTCTGACAATACAGGATACTAATATAATGAGGGTCCTTTCCTTTCACCCACTACTTCCACTACATACAGTCGACACCCTTGCCTCAAGCACCGCTTGACCTTCATAGTTGATATAAAGCGTAATGACACTTTTCTCTGTACACCTTGGATCTCTATTGGTCTTCCTTCATCATTGATACACAACACCCTTTTTGTGAAACAATCTACCAAAGCTCGGTGAGCTGCTAACCAATCCATTCCAATGATTAAGTCGTATGCTCCAAGAGCAGTGACGTATACCTTCAACCTGGTAGTGCACACTCCTAGGTCTACTATACAATTATCGACACTAGGTCCTACAGCTTGTTTTTCCCCCGAAGCCATCTCGACTTGTTTAAAGTCATCGTGCTCGTAGGTTGCCAGCCCACTCTTTTCTAATGCAGATGGTGAAATGAAACTATCTGTTGCACCAGAATCAAATAAAATCTTAACATTAACATGATTTAGCATACCTGAGGATTCTACTACTGTGGATTGATGTTCGACCTGGCAGTTGTTAACCGCTGCGTAAATCTGATGGTTGCTACTTTCTCTCCCCATTGGTGCCTTTCCTTCTCTATGCACAAACCTTGATTGTAACTCCAGGCAGTCACACTGGTAATGGGGTCCCCCGCATACCCAACAGGTAACACCAGATTGAACCTGCGCATTGTTATGTGTCTGTCGTTGAAATGAGTTCCTTCCCCTGGAACCCCTGCTCCTACTAGTTGTTCCCTGAGATGGTCGTGGACCTGTCTGTATTGTTGGCGATGAACGAGATGTTGCACTAGCCTCCATTGAAATCCCTACAAATACTGTCCCTGGCATGACTTTGTTACCATAAGGTGGTGGCCTCGAGCCCCCTCCCTTAGGAAATGTCCTCGGGGTCTTTCCTACGAATCCAGGGCGATGCGGAAATGTCGATCTTGTACCTCTTGTTAAATCCATGTGTTCTTCAACATAACGCGCACTTTCTACTGCCTCCGCTACTCAAGATGGTTTCGACATCCGCACCATAGCTCTTATCTTCGGGTTCAATCCATAAATGAAGCGCTTTTCCTGTCGCTGGCCATTGTCCATATATGAAACATACTTGACCAGTTCCATAAACCTGATCTCATATTCTTCTACAGTTTTGTTTCCTTGTACTAGGGCATAAAATGCTACTACCTGTTGCTCCTCGTAGTATGCTAGTAGATATTTCCTTCGGAACCTTTCCTAGAAAAGTTCCCAAGATACTGTGTCTGGGGTAAGGTGTAGTTGTCTTTCCAAGTTGCCCCACCAGTTCAAGGCCCTATCTCTTAACTGGAAAATTTTGATCTTTGCCTTCGAGTTGGACGCATAGTCTATTAAGGCAAAACATCTTGTCATGCCTTCCAACCATGCTTTTGCGCATTCACTGGCGTGACCTCCGGCAAACTCCAGAAGTTTGATCTTCTGCAATTCTCGTGTGATGTCTTCAGGTGGAAATTCTCCCCTAGAGTTCCTTGATGCTTCTGGATTACCTGTCCCAGACGGTGGGAGTTCCACTTCAGTCCCTGCTAGTTGGCGCCCCTTTAAAGTCTCGTTAATGGCTTCCAACGAGTGCAGTATGAGGGATAGTTCGGGCGATGGTGGTGGCGGTGTTGGTGGTGTTAGTGGTGTTGATGGTGTGGGTGGCATCAGTGGTGCCTGTGACGACGCTCTCCTGCCTCGACCCCTTCGAGTCCTGACCATCTTGTTTGTCTTAACCTACATCACCCCAAAGTTATCAAGGTGAGTTCCAGAACGTTTCAAATTGGTGCTACTTAAACTTAGAAACAGGGTTGGGCGTAAGTTTTCTTTACTTGTCTGTAAACATACATTACTCCATCAGGGGAATTGGCTAGGTTTGGGTTAGGATGAAGCATCTAATCTTGGTTAACATCGAATTTTAAGGTAGATTAAGCTTACAGTAAATAAAATAATTAATTTAAGATTATTATTATGCTGATTTAACTCAAATTATCTTTACTTTAAATTTAAACTAATTTGACTTTATTTATATATAAATCATCTATACTAAATTATTTAATTTATTTTAAATTATTTTTTAACACTTTATATTATATATATATATATATATAAATAATTGAACGTATACCCAAGGGTTCGGGCACGCATGGGTTCCACGTGCTCTTCTGGATTTCATAAGCTCCCTCGTATCTAACTCCCAATTTCTACACCTGTCAACCTTTCAACTCTCTATGCATTCTTCCTCTATCCCACTTTCTCATCCGCTGGGACTTTCCTCACATCAGTTTTCGTCCACCACAAGTCTGCCTCTACTCTGCTGAGAGATCTCCAGAATCTCCCTTTCCATGGCTCACATCCACACCGTTGTTCTGAGCACTTTACTAGTTTGTTTTGCAGAAATAGAGTATATTGGTATGGCCCCTGATAAGATCCAGCACCTGAAGTCCAGTCTCCTTGAAATGTTGGGAACCAATCCCTTGTATGTACATTTTGCGGAGCTCGCCCCCAACTATGGTAAGAGGTACGATTCAGTCCGCCAGTTGTGCACAGTTTTTGTACCTTCATGAAGAATGAGGGGTTATTCAAATCAAGAAATTGCATAAATCTTCCTTGCACTATGGTAATGAGTGGTGATTTCCTGTTTTGAACAAAAGATTTGCTTGTAATTCCAGCCCTGTACGAATTTTGGTATTATTTTGCTATTGAATTTATTTCATTTATATTTGTAAATTTATTTGTCTGTGCATATGCATGTTGATGCAGACGAGGTCCAACCTATCACCCCGCAGGGTCTCTTCACCTGACCTCCTGCTCATAGAATCGATTCAATTCTCTCTGCTAAGCCAAAGAGGCTCTTTAGATTCCCAAGCGGAATCCCTGTCAAAACACGACCCAATCCACAGGTCCTTTTTCATTTCTACACGGTCTTTGTACCTGACCGTGGTTGCCCCAGACTCTCTATCGGGGTTTGGGGTTTTCCACTTCCCGCCGTCGAGAGTCACAATACTCTCAAATCCCCAATCACCGATGTGCCCTTTTCTATGCGCTGGCCCTCTTTGACTAGGCCCTTTGGTCCATACGACCCTCTCCCATAAGACCGCAGCTCTATACCTCCTTGTCGGGATTTTAGGTTCTAATTTCTCGATGAGTCCTTTTCCCTCAGCTCCTCCTGGCTAGGCTCTGGTCCATATGACCTGACTCCGTGTGACCGTATTCAAACATCCATCGGGGCTATGGGGTTTCCCATGTCAAAGTGCACATGTATCCAAGACTCACGATTTACCGAATCGCGACGCGCCTTTGATCACACTAGCCCTTCTGGATTAGCCTTGGCCGACGTGACCGTCACCCCGTGACCACTTACCATAACCCGTCGGGGCTACGGGGTTTGTGATGCCTCGATGCATACACCCAGGGGATTCCCGATCGCCCAAATCCCGACACTTCGTTACGCTGACAGCTGGCCTCGATTACGCCATTGTCCTTCCCTGCTGTGCTGACAGCTGACCCCCATTGATCGGGTTTTTCACGGATCGTGAATTCACAATGCATAAATTGTTTTTCACCGAAATCCCTGATTCTTCAATGAACAAAACTCCAATGGCGCCCGATCCTTTGCCACCTGTCCTTGCAGATGGATGGTCCTGATTGACTCTCGGGGTTTCAGGACTTACGATGTCCTGAATTCCTTGTCCGCAGGAACTCCGATTTCCTGATCTGCAACTTTTTTCCAATCCCTGACACCTGTCCCATGTGAATGGACGGCTCAGATCTCGTCGGGGTTCCTTTCTTTTATCGAGAATTTTTCCCGTTGGGAAATTGGCACTTGCACTGTCGTTATCCTCATTCTTCACAGATCCCCGACTCCCAATCCTCGATGGTACCTGGCGTTGACCCCCGCGAGAGTTGACCTTTGACACCTGTCCTTTCTTGGTGTATCAGAGTTCGCGAGTTTGCGAATCCGAAGCCTATGAGTTCCAGGACTTGTGTTTTCCCGAAGCCCGATCTGCGATTTCGGTGTGGCGCGACACCTGTCCACCACTCTAACCCTGGTGGTCCCCGCTCTGTCCTTGTGCCCGTCGAGAAATCGTATTTCGGGATATCGCAATTCCCATTGTCATGTGCACGGGACTTTCAATTCCCCGATCTTCGACTCTGCGGGATCTCCTGACACGTGTCTCCGCTGTTTGGACAGCTCCGATTCTATCGGGAAATCGCAGATCGCGATTTCAACATGCACGAGTTCCACACTCCTAAAATCTCCAATGGGTAAAATCCCGATTCCTCTCGAGAACGTTGACGTGTGTCCTGCCGATGACTCTGATATCCCAATGACTCTTCCAGGACTCCTCCTCTGCACACTAGGACTTAAACCCGACGCAACTTCTCGAGATCTGACGACTGACGCGATTTCGCCTAAGATCTGATGGCTCAGATCTATTCTCCCATGTAATAGACAACTCTCATTCGGGGTAATCGATTAGTTGCATAAAACATTACGTAGTGTTAAAATTGCTTTCTTAGCAAGGTTAAAATTTGTATGGGTCTATACTTCCTGAGATTCTTCATTATTTATAATTTCACTGAGGTTAGTACATGCAACTAGTTTACGTTGTTCCTGTGCGATACAAGTCTTCTAAATTTCTTTTGCCCGATTGCGCATTGGCAGTTCCTCATTCAGGTAAGTTCGAGATGATGTAGGCCTTTTCAAGGTCCTGCAAATGTCCTTTTGCATTTTGTTTAGTATATTTCGTGTAGTCATTAATTCTTACCAACTTCAAGCCTTAGACAAAAGATTCCCTCAACATTTTCATCGATTTCAGGTGTCTATTCTACCTGAAACTTCATTGACAAGCATTTCTCAAAGAAAATTAAGTTATCAGTTCTCATTTCATGCTTAATAGCTTTATTGGGTTGCTTTAATGGTAACCATTTCGTGGGAAGTGATCCTTCAAACTATCTGGTTTACCGCCACTTAATTTAAAGGGCGTTCCATTGAATATTCAGAGTAAAACTGTAGTAACCATACATAATCCAGTTATAGGATATTGCCTAAAGCAGTTGCTTGTGATACATATATGAGATCATATGCTTGGATAATGAAGGGATACTACCTGAGTATATTTTTGGGTATTGTATCAGTCATATTGGGTCAACCTAAACGTGTTTTGTTTGTAGTTTAAGCGTGGCTGGAGTTAACACTCGGGGTTTTGGCCCTTAGGCCCAGATTTCGAACTAAGATGCTCTGATACCATATGTAACAAGAATATACTTCTAAACATTATTAAGATTCATAAACATTTTATTTCGTAAACTGAAATAATAACTTCTTAGCATAATAGTGATTCTCATAGCATCAACTTCAGTAACTTAGATTTATCAATAAATATTGAATTCACGACAGAAAGAAATAAATACATAACTTAACAAAGTACCTGGTTCTGATGCTAATTTTTGTTGTCTCTGTACCTTGCTGCTGCCTTCCTTCTACCTGCTCCTCAGATCAATCCTGCCACAAACAGGAAAATAACTGCCCAAAACTATTGTCCTCCCTGCCAACTAGGAGAACTACCTAGCTCCAGGATATCTACAGATATCCTGGCCCTCCATGCCCAAAACCTCCAGCAACTCAGTGCCTCAACTGATCAAAAGCCAGAGTGCCAAACTATGTGCTCACAACAAGTCCAAAGGCCCTCAGAAATATCTCCTCCGTCGAATCATCCTCCTGTCCACCTTCCCCTTTCCCTTATTCCTCCTTCGCCGACTCATGCAGTTACTCCTCCAACCACCATCTGTGCCTATCCCTTCTCCCCCTTAAATGTTTTATCTTCTCCGGATCCATAAGCCCCCTCTCTGCATACACAACCATGTTTTTTAACATTTTTCATTGATCTTTTAAATTTATTTCTCAGGTCATTAAATGTGATCTGTAGTTAGAGTATTGCTTAATTAATCACAATTATTTTCTTTAATTAATTTCACTTTATAATCTTTAAGTATTTATTTAACTAGGGTCGTTACAATGATGATATCCTTATTCTTATATTCTTTCTTATTTTACAAACTGCCATACTATCACCCTTTTAAAAATTTGTCATCAACAATTTTTACAAAAGGATAAGGTGCTGGTACAAAGTTGTTTCCTAGAACTATTCCAACCACAACACGTATTTGAAAACTTAAAAAACACATAGCAAGAGAAAATGAAACTATGCATAAGCATGAATATCAAGGAATTAATTATTTATCTATCTATGTATAATAGACAATAAAATTGTAGAATGTAAACCAATATGGCATGTTAATGTTTTGCATGGGAGACAAGGTTTTGTGAAGTGTTCATGTATTGCACTGAGCGAAGTTGGTGAGCTCTTATGGATTCTGCCTTGTAGATAGAGTGCATTATTTCGTCAATGCAAACTTTAGTTTTTATATATAATTCTTAATTTGTTGTTGGTACATGTTATTGATGACTTCAAAATGGTATTGTATGGGTGACATTAATTTTACTATCGTCCAAATTATTTTCTATTAAAATTAATTTGTAAAATGTTATAATGTAATATGAATAAGAGAGACATTTGATTTTAAAAAAGAATCAACAAAATTAATGAAAATCATTGAGTTATATATATATATATATATATATATATATATATATATATATATATATATATTTTTCATTAATTCAATTATTTTTAAGAGATACATATTTGTGTGACATTTTAATATATATATATATATATATATATATATATATATATATATATATATATATATATATATAGAGGGTAACAAGGTATTGTCCATGCCATTTTATGTGTCACCCAAATATGAATCTCTTAAAAATAATTGAAGTGAAGGAACTCATAGTTTTTGTTAAAAAGTATTGAGTATTTTTGTACTATTGTATCTTAGTTTATCTTTTGGAAATCAAATTAACTCTTCGTTCATTTTACTATTTCTGTATGAATTTTGTATCACTATTTATATGATTCTTTATGAAGCATTTACTGAATTTACCTTCCACTTTGTATTAAACACTTGGTTTTTCATTTTTATTACTTTCCTCCCTCCATTTTTCAATTACATGGGAATGATTTATGTTATTTTCCTTTTAATTTTTGGTGTCTATTATGATCTTGTTCATGCGGGAAAAAATGCCCCATATGGACATTAGAGAAGATTGCACGATGGAAGTTCCCAATCACATCTACTCTTGTTTGGTATTGCAATCTCCATTGGTATGTGGGCCTGACCACCGCTAACTAAATGTGTTTCTCTATGAATAAATAATTTCTTGTTTAATATAATACAAATCCTAAATGTATCATAATCTAATATGAAAATGCATCCATATTCTAACAATCACAAAAGGGATGATTACATGCATAAAGTTTGAATATTAAAAGCTATAAGGAATTCATCACTCTCAACATAAACTTTAATACCATATTCAACAACATATAAACAACATTAAGTATATCCCTCCAATAACATTCATAAACCATTCATAATTATTTTCTACATAACCAATTGGTACGAATGACAAATTGTTGTAAAAAAAAATCAATCAACATGAGTGCATTATTGCATGAATAGACCATGAATCAACTCTTCATTATATTCATCTTTTAGGAGGAATTCCTTAGACAAAGATACAAGTAAAATCCAAAATATTTCAAATCTGTCCTCAATCTTGATAAAGAATTACACCAGACCAAATTCTAGGTTATCTAGTCACCCTCTCCTACTAAGGGAAAAATTGCATCTATAACATTTTTTCTCACTGCCACTTTTAATCATTCCTTGTCTGGATTCTTAATTTTCTCAGTGAATGTGTCTTCATTAGGACTCGTCTCCTCCTCATGTATTCCTCTCAAAACAACAATATTGAAAATATATAAATTCATTTATATTTGAGTAAAAGATGAGATCTTGACATTTGTATTAATTAAAATATGAGAATTTATTAAAGTCAATTAAGAAAGAGAAGTTGTTTTATATTGTTCCTCAAGCCTTGATATTTCCAACGAGCTCTAGTTTTCCCCATTTGTCCTTCAAAAACACGAGTTATGGGTTGCAGAAAAAGCATGGCCAACATCCAAGAAAAACCATGCCTCCTCTTTTCTTGATTTTTTTGGGTATTTTTGTTGTTAATCTAGCACAAATAATTCTTTTAACATTTTCTTCACTCATTCAAATTTACCATGATCCATTATGTTCCCAATTTGTCCTTCTAAAACTCGAGATATGGCCCCAGGAAGAATTAGAACCTGAATTCAACCTAGCATGTTGATGTCAAGAATATGAAATGGAAATGAGGTCATTGGATCAAACTCTTCTACACTATCGATTTACTCAGGCTCAACGCATACCCATAAGTGAAAGGTTATGAAAATAAGCACAATATAGGATCTGGAAGTTAAATCAGGATCCATATGTTTGGATACTCAGATATATTGATATCCGGGATCCAGATGGGAAGAAATTTGGGGTTTCTAATTTATAAAGACTTAATGCTTAAGATATAATCAATGTATCTTGATTCGAAGGTTGTTCCACACATAAGAAAAATTTGGGGTTTCAATATCTTATTATCACTTGGAGGTTTTGCTATTGATTTATGTGTCCTCCATGATTAATGCACATGATTATTGTTCCTTTATTGTGCAAAATATTGTTCTTCTATTTTGGCATGATTATTTGGAGGAATTGAAACAACATAAGTATCTTGCATAGGCAATGACTCTGCAATGTTGTCATTTCAACCATGGGAATAATTGACTTTGATATACAAGGAAAAGACACTTGCTATAGGTTATAAAATCTACATTCTTTCCACTTGTCATTTTACTAACAAATTTATGAAAAATATTTGGACTTGTTAAAAAATTAGGAAATGAAAAGAAGGAATTTCTTACAATAAAAAATCTATAATCTTGGCATATTTTTTTTTAACATAAAAGGTTGTGTTTGTTTAAATATAAAGGGAATGTTGCATAGCAATGCAACAAAAGTTACAAAAAGGCCCAAACTAATAAAAGCATGCCCATTGTATGTCTATTTTAAACAAACTAAAAAAAAGAGTCGTTGTTCTATGAAGAAAATCTTTGTAGGGACTAAGAAGAAAACAAAATTCCAAAGTCATTACTACAATCAAGACTAGCCTAAATTTAAATAATTTGTAACATTAATTACAATTGCAGGTCCAATCTGATGTGTCGAGGCTTGGTTTATCTCCTGTGATCCTTGAGAAGATGCCTCAGATCTCTGCTGATTCTCTTTGTAAGTTCTTAGGACGTGTGAAATGAATTGATGATGCAATCACCTCCCTCATTCATGGCATGAAATAGAGTTCAAATGATGACTTAGTGGGGTGGTAAATCCACATTTTTTTTTCTAGTAATGCGCTTCCCAATTAAGTGGAGAATTATGGCTACAAAGCTTCTTGATTTAGCCAAAAAATTATTAGTTATTTGTAATTTCTTTCATTTCTTCATGCCCTTAAGTAAATTTGAATGGAACATGAAATACAAAGTGTCCTCAGGCCAAACTGCCTAGCTTCCTTAGCTTAGATATCATCTATCACATTTTGGAAATGAAGGACATGAATACAATTGACACTCCTAAAATGATTAACTTCATGTTGAACACATTGATACATTCGGTGTTGCAATGGATCCTTGCAAGAATAAGGGTAAATTAATACTCTGATCAATAGCTCCGAGTGACCAATTAAAACGACATCAAGGAGTGGTTTATTTTCCAAAATCTTGAGGCCCATGTAGTCTGCATGCACTTTAGCTTGATTATTTTTCTCTCTTCCTAATCCCCAAGCATATGAGAAGAACTCATTTCCACCCGGATCATATGCAATCCCCCTCGCACCTACCACCCATATAATCTTGGCATGTTATGAATAATTTGTTACTATAAACCAATGTTGATGTTCACCTTGGTCACAATCTCAACAATGATGTCACGAGGATAAAATCCCCCTATTTTTTTTATAGAGGTGGTACTCCTTTGTAATTTTCCAAAAGATGTAGCGTGATGTTCTTGGATTGAACTGCTAAATGGGAGAATTCCAAACAATAAACTCCAAATCATTATTTCTTTAATTTATATATGGAATGTTTCTTGATAACGAGATTGTTCTTTGAATGAAACATTTGCTTGGAAATGTACCAAGCAACTCTTTGACAATAAAATGATAGAGGAATGCTTCAATATCAAAATAAAGTGTGATCAAATTCATTATTACAACCCTTTGAAATACATGCAAACATAAGATACAACCATATCCTCTCACAAGAAAAAAAGTGAAATGGTGTTGGTCATCTCAAAGAACTTTAAATGAGTATTGCATTCAAAACAAATGCGAATATGATAGGTGAACCTCAAAAATATCGTCCTCATCAACTTAGAGTTTGAAAATTCATTAAAGTTACACCCCTAACTTGTTGTTTTTGGAGTTTCATAAAATATATTCAACATTACAAAACATTTCAGTAAACCAATTGACTAATGCTCATAAATAATTTTTCGAAATGAAAGAACTGGACTTCCATGAATCATTTAGACAATCATGCCTTACATTTATCAGTCACATATATGTCTTGTAAAATATTCCATGATATTTTTATAGAAAGAGTCTTGAAATAATATAGGAACGACACTCAATAATCTCAACCTTAGGGTCAGTTTAGAAATACAAGCATAAATCCTTGAGAAAAATATTGTAGAAGAAGGAGAAAAGGAAGAAATATGGAGATATTTATTTGATGATGAGAGACGTGGCTACATACTTATTGCTGAACCTTTTATAATATGAACCTTCTCAACCTTTTTTAATGGTGTTCTCTCTCTTTTAAAGTCTTCTTCCAATGCTTCTTGAAGTAGTTAGTGTTTTTCCCATCTAGAAGTTTCCACATGCATCCTTTTTGGATTAAACTTATTTAATTATTTCGTCATTGAAATATCACTCATGAAATTAAGTCATCATAATTATTTCTTCCAAGTGGAACCCATTTCATCTTTAGTAAAATTCATTTAATAAACATTAATTTCCAAATTTTCGAATTCACCGTCTTTTAAAAAGGTGGATCGTATTTTGAATTTTTTGTCAGACAATTGGCTTAGGTTGATGGATAGTTGGTATGGATTGTTGTTTTTCATTGAAGTCAACCATTGGAGAGTGATATTGTATATTTATGTCAATCTTTATTGATTGATGTCAACCTTTGGAGAAAGTCTGGTAGTGAATTCCAATAGCACAAAGGTTTGGGTAATGGACCCAAGGTTGTTTCATGTATAATGGTATGAGTTTTAATATATTTGAAGGTAAGACTATTCTATATGGATATTACATGTCATTCCATTTTCGGTGGTATGTGGAACGTCACATAACTCCTCACGGTTAGAGAGTTATGGCCATGAGAAGTTGGAGAACCCAGGTTTGGATAATCGACCCAAGTTTGTTTGATGGATAACGGTATGTGTTTTGATATATTTGTAGGTAAGACTATTATATATGGATAATATATGTCATGTCATTTCTGGTGGTATGTGGAACGTCACATAACTCATCATGGTTTGAGAGTTATGGCATTACAAAGTTGGAGGACCCTCATATATTTCCTTAAAGCCCCAAAAGGTCAAAGAGCTTGCGAAGAATAAATTATTATTTAAATGATAAAGTAAAGTGACAAAGCCAAGAAGGATTATTCAAATAATAAAGTGAAGTGACAAAATCAAAGAAGATTATTTAATTGATGAAGTGAGGTGACAAAGTTGAGGAATATTTAAATGATAAAGTAATGGAGAACTTTCTAGTTATGGAAATTGGTTAACCCTAAAAATGAGGAAAATAGGTTAAGTGACCTATAAATGGGTTAAGTGACCTAGAAATAGGTTAAGTGACCTAGAAATGGGTTAAGCGACCTAGAATATGGACAGTATAAATAAGAGGCAAGACTCTCTCATTTTACATCACACTCGAGCATATTGAATATCTATAGGTGAATGAGGTAACCAAGGGATGTATGAGTCGAATTTCGAAGGGAAGGTGAAGAAAAGAAGGCCGGAATTCAAGGAAGGATAAATTCTTTTGGTGATGCTCTCTAAGATATGTTATTTATAGGTCATCTCACCATTTTTACAATAATGTTTTTCCTAGAATGATTTAGACCGTGAAATTCTATTCCATTGAGGAAACATATCCAAGTATCTGTGGTAAAAAAATCATCTTCTAGGTCGTTGTATTTTTGGAGTTAAAATCCATTGAAAATAGGGTTTGTGGCTAGTCCTGAAACTAGTCTAAAACAGGTGTTTCGAGTAAAAACGTCATAACTTATTCATAACAGATCCAAATTTAGTAAGAACAAATGTGTTGGTTATAGTAACATATGTAGTATGTTGTGTAACATTTTCAGATCAATTCAAAAAATATTATGTGCAGGGAACGCTCTACAAGGTCTCTCTCTAGAATAATCCAAAATTCAACAAGGTATGTCATTTTTTCTATAACTCCTTTTCTGAGAGGTTCCAAGTAGTGATACATGGAGGAATTGCATAAAACACACTAAATAACATTGTATATCATTTCCACATCTTCATTCATTACATATACATAGTTATGATTATTTAAATTTAGGGTTGTTGACTAATCCAAAACTAGTCATGTCAGACTAAAGAAGCGTTTGATGAAAATGCTAGTCTCTTGTTGTTAAATTTAAGGAAGGTTTGCAGGTATGTGATCATATATACCAGGTCTATTACAAAGTTACAAATCATATTTGGATGATGAAATTGATGAGGGATTTTGGTTGAGGTACATTTTGGGTACATGGTTGAGACAAGTAGTTTATGATTTGGCACATACATGAGGTGTATAGTTGATAATGTTGGTACATATTGATGAGTCATAGTTGACGAGTAGTTGATACATGATTGGTGCATGGTTGGAGGTACTATTTAGTAGTATTGTTGACACATGGTTTATGGATGATGTAACATATTTGTATTGGTATATTATTAAAAGCACATATTGATCTTGGTGATGATTATGATTTGTTGTGTTATTCTTGGTTGATGCACATCTTTGAGAGTTTTCTTGGTGATTGATGTTGGCGAGCAGATCTAATTTGGTTGATAATATTGATGAGACACGTTGTTGTGATAGGTTGTTGTGACATATTATTTGTATAGGTTTGGTGCATGGTTGATGCACTTGTTGATGGTACAGGTTGAGATACAGGTTGTTGCATGGTCGATGCACTTGTTTATGGTAGAGGTTGATTACAGGTTGGTTGGTATAGGTTGGTGCATGGTTTATGCACTTTTTTATGGTATAGTTTTATTACAGGTTGAGGTACAGGTTGATGCATGGTTGATGCATGATTCAGGTTAATGGTACAAGTTGTTTGGTATAGGTTTACAATAGTATATCTCACAGTGATAGTGTGACAGTGATTCTATCATTCTACTTATACATCAGGGCGGTTAAATGGGGCAAGGACAGATGGTTGTATCCACCTTTCGCTTGTAGCTGGAGAACATAGGGGGCTGTAGCCTCCTTCTGGTTGTAGCCAGAGAATTGGGGAGTTGGAAATTCCCTTAGGTTGTAGCCAGAGAAACTAGGGGGTTGGAGCCTCCTTCTAGTTGCAGCTGGAAAAAAAAGGAAGTTGGTGCTTCCAATGAATGTAATTCTTCAAGACATATAAGAAAAAACATTATGTTGTTTTCTCCCGCTTTGGGTTTCCATGTAAAACACTAGTGTACTATGTATGTGTATAATTGTTCATTTGTTCATTTGTTCATTTCTTATTTACTCTACAGTTATTGGATGATAATGCTACATTGATATAAAAATGATTAAATTGGTCTATTAGTGATTCACCCCCCCTCTCAGTAATCCAACAATTTGTATCAGAGCGGGGTTCTTTCAGGAAACAATTTAACCATTGGAAGGAGATCGTGAATTATTCTGAGAATGGAGTACCATTGTTTAATGTTCAGAATGGTTTTAAGTATGAGATGTGGAGCAGAAGGACGAAACTATTTTTACATGCACAGGGACATTATATTTGGCTATCACTTGTTACAGGATATGATAGTTCAAAAAGGGAAAGTATTGCAGCCAAGAAGGAATTGAAGAAGATTAAAAAAATAGCAATGGATGTAACATCCCGCTCTGGCGCACTGACAAAACTTATTCTTTGAGGACACTTGCTCGCAAGTGATCTGGATTTTTATGATGATGAACCACTTAACCTTGATGATGATGCGTCATGATTGATGACAGGATGTTTTACTAT
>ML777796.1:118515-142720 GCA_009831015.1 Picea engelmannii
AAAGATAAAAACTGCATTTATCTTTTCGGTTCAAAAATAAAAATAACAAGAGAGAATTAAATAATAGAATAAAAGAGACTAAAAATTAAGGAGTAAATTAAGGAGAAATTTAAGGAGTGATTAAGGAGTAATTTAAGGAGAAAGTTAAGGGGTGATTAAGGAGTAATTTAAGGAGTAATTTAAGGAGCGATTTTGGGGGAGGGAGAGAATTGAGTCTTTTAATAATTAAAAAGAAATTAATTTTGGAGAACCAGAGGCATGTGTGACACTTGGACGGCGGAGACTGTTAGAGGGTTAGTCATTAAAAATTAATAAATTAATGATTTATGAATTAGGTCAGTCTCAAAATTCTATAAAAGGAGGGGAAAGGAAGGAAGACGGGGATGAACGATTAGCGTGACGTTACGCTGCCAAGTTATGGCTTGACGGGTTGCTTGTGAAGAGTTGGGTATATCTCAGCTGTGTTGGAGTGGTATCTCAGTCGTTGAGGCGAGCTGAGACGCTATTCTATCTCTGGTTCTTGTGTGGCCCCTTTGCGGCTCGGGGGGCTAAGGGGGAAGAAGAGTACCCCTAGCGTTGGCTGGGAGGTACCGGTGAGATTTCTACGGTCGGGAAGCGGGATGCGGCACGGAGCGCGGGACGTCGTCCGAGGAAAGCGAAAGGGCAACAGTATGATTTTAACTGGTGAAGTATAATGCATTTTTACTTTCGGCAATTTAATGTTATTGATGTTGAAATATGATGAGATTGGTTGGCATTATAGTTTGCTATTCCGTTCCGCAATGATATTGTAGAGTTTGTTTATATTTTGATCATGTGTCACTTCAGTTATGATGTCACGTGTTTTTGCATTGATATGAATTAGGTGATGTTGTTAATTTCTTATTTGTTAAAAATAATTTTTTTTTTCCTATTGTACTTCGCTATTCATAGACATAACGAAGGGGACGTCATAATGGATTTCATCTGGGAAGGATTACCTAATCCGGTAAGAGAAAAGGTTGGTAAATGTTCACCAGCCAAAGAACTTTGGGATAAGTTACATGACATACATTTTTCACCCATTACAGATTCAGAAAATGCCAAAGAAGATGCAGATACAGAACAAGAAGAAAGATGCTCATCTTGTAAGATAGATTTAGAAGAGGAAGAGTATGAAGAAACAAAAGTTGATTACAGATAAAAATTGATCAGTGCAATTAAATATCTAAGGAAAGAAAGGGAAGAAAATAAGTCATCCAACTAGAAGAGACCAGAAGAATTGAAGAAACTCTAGAATATCAAAAGAAATGTTTAGAAGCCAACATAGTAGCACAAAAGGAAGAAGTAGAAAATAGAGAAAAGATATTGATGGATCATCTCAAGGAAATAACCATTGACTTAAACCAACTTGAGGAAGAGTTTGGTCAAGAAGAGAGAAGACTGGAAGAAGAAATAATTACATTGAAAATCCAACTTGAAGAAGCAAAGAGAACATAAGAGGTCATGAAATCCCAAATAATGAAGAAAGAAGAAGAGGTTGAGAATCTTGAAGAATAAGTTGTCACACTAAGATTCAAAATCATCAAGCTCAACAAGAATGTTGAAGAGACAGAAACATCCACATCAGTTGTAGAGAATGAAGACACACACTCTACATTGATAGAAAAGAAGAATGAATAAAGTAGAAAGAGTTATGCAGATGTACTCAAAGGAAGGAGTCATGGTCATCCAGAATCTAAGAAAACTATTGAAGATACATCTTCAAGAAGAACATCCATGTTCAAGCCAAAAATAAGCTTCAATCATCATCATGATCAGTCAAGGAAAACATTTAGAAGGACTATGCCACAAAGAAGATCATTCACTCCTTGTGTTAACTTTGGACATAAGGTTGCATATTGCAGGGATTATAAAAGAAATGTTCATGCAATAAGTGCCTATGTGGTTTCATGTAACATTGAGTGTTACAAATGTAATAACTATGGACACATAGCCAGTGATTGTAGAATCATGATCGATACCTCCATGAAAGAGAATATTGATATTAGATATAAGAAAGTATGGATAAGAAAACATGAATAGAATATGAACAAAGACCAAGTACCAGAGATCGCAAGATTGCCAATAAAACGAGATGAAAACAATTCTACAGAGAAAAAGAATGACGTCAGATACAAAAGGGTTTGGAAAATAACTGAAAGAAAGGAAGGACAGGTAAATAAGGAACATGTTCAAGAAATTGTACTTTCAGGCATTGTAGTGAAATATGACCCATGGAAAGAAAGAAAGAATTTAGAGCTCAGAGAGATAGTGAATCTACCAATGAAGATGATGATGAATATACCAATGAATATGATGATGAATACACATCAGAGAAGGAATTGTTCTGAGACATCCAGGTTAGAGACTCGTAGGTAATATGAATATTAGATAGGGGGAGTATATGCGATAGCTTTGACAGACTAGAGAACCATCCTTTGAGAAACTTGCAGAGTTTGAGAAGACAGATCCAGAGAATTCAGTTAGCAGAAGTACAATTTGATGGATTAATCAAGACTTCATGATAGTATAGTGATAAATGGGTGAGAATTATGGACAGTTGCACAAGTAGATTCTTGGATAGTATGGAGGAGAGCATAGATTCATAGATTGGTTCAAAGAGTGGTTCAAAGACAAAGGAACATTATCATAATGGATTATAATTACACAGGAAATGGCTTGAACAATACTAATGGATTCCAAATTGAAATATATTTTTGGACACATGAAGTGCATACAACAGTTCACACTTAAAACATAGCAACGCTCAAAAACAACAATGACAAAACACCTTACAAATTATGGAAAGGAAGAATAGACAACAACCTCTACATCAAGCTATAAATTTGCAAAGGATATGCAGAATGAATTTGAAATGTCATTACTTGGAGAACTATCCTTCTTTATGGGTCTTCAGATACGTCAAAGCAACCAATGAATTTTTATTTCTCAAACCATGTATATCAGAGAAATGCTAAAAAGGTTCGGAATGGAAGATTGCAAACAAGTTATCACTCCCATTCAAACTAATTTCAAGTTGAGAAAATATGATGATTCAAAGTCTACAGATTAGAGGCAATACAATTCAATGATCAGTAGCCTACTATATGTGACAACATCTAGACCAGATGTAATGTAGGTAGTTGGACAGGTGGCACGATTTCAAGCAATATCAAAGGAATCACATGTATTAGTAGTGAAGAGGTTTTTTAGATATCTCAAAGGAACTAAAGAGTTTGTATTATGGTATCCAAAAAGAAAGGATCTATCACTTATTGCCTACATAGATGTAGATTGGTTAGGTTGCATTGATGACCGACAAAGCACTAGTGGAGAATCATTCTACTTAGGTGAGTGTTTAGTATCTTGGATAAGTAAGAGAAAATCATCAATATCCTTATCTACAACCGAGGCATAGTATATTGCAGCAACAACATGTTGTACACAAGTTCTATGGATGAAACAAACTTTGACAGATATACAGGTTGATTATGATGAGTCCAGTCCAATCTATTGATAATATAAGTGTCATCAATATCTCAAACAAAACCTAGTGATGAACTCCAAGACGAAGAACATTCCAATAAAGTATCACTTTCTATGGGAACATGTTGCAGAGAAGAACATCAAAGTTGAATATGTGAGAACAAAAGAACAAGTGGCATACATCTTTACAAAACCGCTTCCACGGGAAGCCCTTGAGTATCTTCACCAGAGACTAAGAGTAATTTCTACTACAAAATGAATTCTTTTGAATACTTATTTTATATGTCTTATATCTACATGAGGAAGCACCATAAATAGGACAAAGGGGGAGAGATTTATCATATGCAAAGGTAAATGCTTAGAGAGAGAGCATAGATGCATGTTTCCAAGGGGAGTGATTGTCACAAGGGAAGAATGAGAGATATGACTTCAGAGTGATACCCTTTGTCAAAGGGGGATATATTATTCATATGTATGGAGAGAGACTAATTAGAGGCTTATAAACACAAATAAAAATCAAAGGCACATGGACAGGGGTAGCAACCCCAAGGAGAGTTCAGCTAGGGGGAGCAGCCTCAAAGGGATATACCCTTTTCCATTGATGTCAAAGGGGGAGAGATAGAAACATTTATGAGGAGTATAAGCATGAATTTTATCATGACTAAGTGTTTCCATCAATGTTAGTGTTGCCATCAATGCCAAAGAGGGAGATTGCCAGACAGTTGACTTAGGTTGATGGATAGTTGGTATGGATTGTTGGTTTTCATTGATGTCAACCACTGGAGAGTGATATTGTATATTAATCTCAACCCTTATTGATTGTTGTCAACCCTTGGAGAAAGTCTAGTACCAAATTATGGTAGCACAAATGTTTCGGTAATGGACCCACGATTGTTTCATGTATAATGGTATGATTTTTAATATATTTTAAGGTAAGACTATTCTATATGGATATTACAAGTCATTCCATTTCCAGTGGTATGTGGAACGTCACATAAATCTTCATGGTTAGAGAGTTATGGCCATGAGAACTTGGAGAACCCAGGTTTGGGTAATGGAACCAATTTTGTTTGATGGATAATGGTATGAGTTTTGATATATTTACAGGTAAGACTATTCTATATGGATAGTACATTTCATGCCATTTTTGGTGGTACGTGGAACGTCACATAACTCCTCATGGTTTGAGAGTTATGGCCTTACGAAGTTGGAGGACCCTCATATGTTGGCTTGAAGCCCCAAAAGGTCAAAGAAGTCAATGATATTACAAAGAAGAAATGATTGTTTAAATGATAAAGTAAAGTGACAAAGTCAAGAAGGATTATTTAAATAATAAAGTGAAGTGACAAAATCAAAGAAGATTATTTAAATGATAAAGTGAGGTGACAAAGTCAAGGAAGAATATTTAAATGATAAAGTAATGGAGAACTTTATAATTATGGAAAGTGGTTAACCCTAAAAATGAGGAAAATAGGTTAAGTGACTTGTAAATGGGTTAAGTAGCCTAGAAATGGGTTAAGTGACCTAGAAGATGGAGAATATAAATGAGAGGCAAGGCTCTCTCATTTTACATAACACTTGAGCATATTGAATATCTATAGGTGAATGAGGTAACGAAGGGATATCTAAGACAAATTTCAGAATGAAGGTGAAGAAACTAAGGCCATAATTCAAGGGAGGATAAATTCTTTTGATGATTCTTTCTAAGATATGTTATTTACGGATCATATCACCATTTTCGCAATAACCCTTTTTTTATAGAATGATTTAGATCGTGAAAATTATATTCCATTGGGGAAACATATCCAAGTATCTGTGGTAAAACTTCAACTTGTGGGTCATTGTATTTTTGGAGTTACACTACGTGGAAAATGGGGTTTGTGGCTAGTCCTAAAACTAGTCTAAAACATGTGTTTCAGGTAAAAACGTCATAACTTCTTCATTATAGATCCAAACTCAGTAGGACTAAATGTGTTGGTTAGAGAATAGTCTGTAGTATGTTGTGTAACATTTTCATATCGATTCAAAAAATATTCTGTGTGGGGCACTCTCTACAAGGTCGCTCTCTAGAATAAGACAGAATTCAGTAAGGTATGTCATTTTTTCTATAACTCCTTTTCTGAGAGGTTCCAAGTAGTGACACATGGAAGAATTGAAAAAAACACATTGAAGAACATTGTGTATCATTTTAAAATCTTTATTCATTACAGGTACATAGTTATGATTATTTCAAGTTAGGGTTGTTGACTAATCCAAAACTAGTCATGTGAGACTAAGGAAAAGTTTGATGAAAATGCTAGTCTCTTGTTGTTAAAGTTAAGGAAGGTGTGTAGGTATGTGATCATATACACTAGGTCTATTACAAAGTTACAAATCATATTTGTATAATGAAATTGATGAGGGCTTTTGGTTGAGGTACATGTTGGGTACATGGTTGAGACAAGTAGTTGATGAGTTGGCACATACATGAGGTGTATAGTTGATAATGTTGGTACATCTTGATGAGTCATAGTTGATGAGTAGTTGATACATTATTGGTACATAATTGGTACATGGTTGGATGTACTTTTTAGTAGCATTGTTGACACATGGTTTATGGATGATGTAGCATACTTGTATTTGTGTATTATTAGAAGCACATATTGATCTTGGTGATGATTATGAGTTGTTGTGTTATTCTTGATTGATGCACATCTTTGAGAGTTGTCTTGGTGATTGATCTTGGTGAGTAGATCTAATTTGGTTGATAATATTGATAATAGAGGGTTGGAGGCTCCTTCCAGTTGCAGTTGGAAAACAAAGGAAGTTGGTTCTTCCAATGAATGTAATTCTTCAAGACATATAAGAAAAAGAATTATGTGTTTTTCTATGGCTTTGGGTTTCAATGTAAAGCACTGGTGTACTGTGTATGTGTATGATTGTTAATTTATCCATTGCTTATTTACTCTGCAGTTATTGGATGATAATTCTACGTTGATATAACACTTGGATTATATGGTTAAAAACAATTAAATTTATCTATTACTGATTCACCCCCCCTCTCAGTAATCCAACATTTTTTATCATTAGAACTAATGATTCAGTCATGGAAACCATCCTAAGAGAAAGATTCATAATTCCATATTTTCAAAGAGTCCTCTTGAGAGAACTTTGGAACTATGGATTTCATGTTATAGGCTCGGGAAGTCGAGGTTCCAAGCATATTTATAGAAAATTCATGCAAATATAGTTGACTATTCTTTTAATTTCTTTGATAATTATGGGAAAATTCATCTCTTGAAATATATCCCATAGTATTCTTTTTTAAATTACCTTTCCAATGAGGTATATTTTACTCAAAATGGACACCTTTATTTTTAGTTATGAACTTCTGAAGGTCGTTGCTCAGCAGTCGTTGATCAAATTCCTAGATCAATCCTAGCCCTTCATTTTATTCTACCTCTTTTAATCCCACATGAATTGTGATCGTTAAAATTATGGTGTTTATAATGAAAAATATTCCATACTCTTACTGTGGAACAAAGGATATTATGGAGGTTGACCCTCAGGAAAATTCACGACTTAATAAAAATTTTGATGGTCCACTTTCCCAGTTAGCATCCATGTCATCACCCAGTCAATTCCTAGTCATATCCCATGTTTCATAGTATGATAATATGCCATGTATAGTGATATAATTGGTCACCACTTGTCTCAATTGTATAGGGTTGATAAGGTTCCATGTGTTTCAATGTGATAGATGGAAGAAAGATTAGGAAAAAGTTGAAGTATGGGAGAGTGGGAGATGGACAAGAGAAGAGGGGGAAGTATGGTGGGTCGATGGAGTATCTCAAGGGTGGAGTGTCATGACTCTATGAGCGGATCAGATGTGGAGTATTTGGTGTATGAGGGTGAGGGGGTATGTGGGAGAGTGAGAAAAGGGGGAATGGAAAATAAATTAAGCAAAGTGTATGGGATATGGATGAGATGAGAAGAGAGTTAGGAGGAGTGATGTCGTAAGATATAGGATGAAATTCATATGTAGGAGATAGGAGGTGGGGGAGGAGTGGACTGAATAGATGGGGAAGGGGATATGAGGAATAGACTAGGTAAATGGAATGGATCGACCAGGCGGATGGGATCGAGGATATGAGAATGGAAGTGAAGACAGGGAAAAGGGATAAGTAAAATAAAGTAGGTAAAGAGAAAGAATCGATCAGGAAGGTGTAGGGGGGAGTGGAATATGGAAATACAAAATAATAGTAAATATGGTAGAGTGAATGAGAAGTAAAATTATTATTATAGTATGAAAGAACCGAGACTTATCACTCCCTTTCTCTTCTCATGCTAAGTATGGAGAAGAAACACTAGAAATTATTCCAAGACTATTTATCGAGAATCTGACTAAGTATAAGAGAGGAAACTTAGTGCCGAGAGAGAAACCAACTGTGTTGCACATGGAGGAAGTGGTATTTTAGACAAGGACATGGATATCTTGAGCATACAGACTCGGATTTTGAATCCACAAAATGAGTGATGAAGATAAGACTGAGGAATACGCCATGAAGTGATGATCATTCAAAATTTATTTATTTTAATATCAAAGTTTTTTTATTATTCCAAAGAGTGGAAAATCGAGGTGACTACATTTTTTCATCAACAATTGGATACAATTGTAGGACAGTGACCCCATGTGGGTTGCTAAGAAAACCAGAATATGAAGAGCATATTCCGTCTCCATTGAGCTATGGAGTCATATTCAAAATAAATTCTTGTAATTTCTCCTCCATTGGGTCATGGATTCATCTTCAACATTGTCTCTATCTATCAATTGTTTTATTACAAAAAACTTACAATGAAGGAACAAACTTATGTACACACAACATCTACCTACCCTATCCTACTTGGAGGAGAGGGACACTTTTCAAGTGTAATTGTATTTCCAATGGATCCATTCAAGAATCCATTTGATATATGGAATGAACTCAAAATTGGGGAACATATCAGTGTTTTTATCAAGAAGTGAAGAGTATGCTCAAATAATATTGAAATAAAAATGAGTTAGATGTGCCCAAAATCTTATGAATTTCTTGGCCAATAATGATTTGGAACCATGATTCTATAAAATCAACTCTTGGTGGTTTATTAGGAGTGAGACTATCTTTGGTTGGATGAAAACCTTCCAATTTGAAAAGTTCTTCAGATTTCTCCTTATCATTGACCACATCCAAGATTCTTGATTCATTAACAATGTATTAAAAGTATCGTTCCCTCATGCAATGATTTTGTTTCCATGGTGAGGTTGCAAAGATAAATTTTCTCTGAATATTTGTGAAGAACTATAAGACCGTCTTTTATTGTTAAAAAATCATTATTATCTTCAAAAAAAACATGTCACCCAAGGATCCTCTTGTTGCAAATTCCCTTCTTTTATTGGAATATATCTTCTTCATTAAAATCTACTTCAGACAAGCAATCAACATCATAAAAGTTTGATGTAAAATGATGATGATTACTCTTAATAATATAATATAAACATTCTTCTTGTGGTTTTGCATAAATTGGTTGAAAAATTTGAGAATCTACTGCAACATTTTCATTATGATTATATTGAATGAAATCCATGTGTACATCAAGTGGAGGTTATTTAAGTTCATCTTTAAATTCATTATAATAATCACTCTCAAATTGATCACATGAGAGGTTGAAATTTCCATCCAATGGAGCATGTAGAGGATGGTAGTCTTCCTAGATTGAAACTTTGGGTTTCTTATTTTATGTTTCAAAAAAAAGATCTGAAAAAACAATTTTAAATATTTCAACAAAATTTATTCTAAATCCATTCCTCCGTAGTCTTGGATCATTATTGGGAATTTTAATATATTAGCATCGGTTTCATGAAAATTTATTTCCATGACTTCATCTCATTGCATTAACTCTTTGCAGTTGCACTTTCTTCTTTCTTTCTTCTTATTTTCGTAAAAAAATAAAAATAATAACATCATTTGGAAACATTTCTTAAGGAACATCATGAAGAACCTTCATGAATCTGAAAGTGAAATATTTGACTGTCTCTTCCTTCTTCATTTGGATTTTAACCAAATTAGGGAAAAGAGGATATGGATCTCTCCTTGGGAAATATTTCTCAATAAATAAATTTTCTAATACATCCCAACTAGTGATGGTTCCAACCAGCAATGAATAAAACCATTCACTAGTATTTTCCTTTAGAGTTAAGATGAATAATTGACATGCAATATCATATTCAACCAGATTATAAATATCTTATGAAAAAACAAACTTAATCAAATGTTTCTATGCATCCTCTAAAGTATTTACAAAGAACATGCAAAACTTGTCCATGGAAATAGTCGGCAAGGGATAACCTTCTCCTTACAAATCGAGTGAACTTATATACAACTGTTTCTTTCTTTGGGTATTTTTTCCCTTTATTGTAGTTTAAACAACTTTCATTGGGATTGATGGAGAAGGAAAAATATATTCATGGCATGAAAGAAACTCCTCATAGGAATATTCATGTATATCATCTTGAAATTTTGAAATATTTTTGGTGGGATCACCAAGGAATTTTTCTTCAAAATATAGAGTTCCAATGATGGAGTCGTCGAGGAGATCATCCTCCCAAATATTTTATGGTTTTGTAGAAGTTGTCACAGTTGATTTGTGAATGAAATTTAAACAACATGTCTTCAAGACCATTTAATTCTCCTTGAACAAGTTTTTCAAGAACCAATTTCATCTTGAATCTCTCTCTCTCTCTCTCTATATATATATATATATATATATATATATATATATATATATATATATTCTTTAAAAACTTCAAACCAAACAACTTCTAGTTTTAAAATAGTAACTTATCCTAAAAAAGTATCAGATTTCTTGAAAACATTTCTCTCCCCAACAGAGTCTCCAAAAATATTGATGTTTAGATTGGTCAAAATCTCAACAACAACCTCATGAGGATAAACGCATGGAAAACAGAATATGCAAATATATCCTATCACAAGAAAAATAGTGAAATGATGTTGATCATTTCAGAGAAATTTAAATGAGTATTGAATTCAAAACAAAAATGAATATGATAGGTGCACTTAAAAAATATCATTTTCCTAAACTCAGAGTTTGAAAAATAATTAAATTTACACCCCGAAGTAGTACTCGGTAGAGTTTCGTAAAATATATTCAACACTACAAAGCATTTCAATAAACCAATTGAGTAATGCTCATAAATAAAGCTTTCCAAATGCAAGAACTGAACCTCCATGAATCATTTAGATAATCCTACCTTACATTTATTAGTCACATATATGTCTTGTAAAATACTCCATGATATTTTTACATAAAGATTCTATGAAGAATACAAGAAAGGAACTCAAAAATATCAACCTTATGTTCAGTTCAAAAATGCAAGCATAAAGCCTTGAGAAAAATAGTGTAGAAGAAGGAGAAGAAGAAGAAAAATGGATATATTTATTTGTTGATTAGAGACTTGTCTGCATACTAATGGATAAACCTTTTAGAATATGAATGTTCTCACCCTTCTTTGATGGTGTTCTCTCTCTTTTAAAGTTTGTTTCCAATGCTTCTTGAAGTAGTTAGGGTTTTTCCCTTATAGAAGTTTCCACATGTGTCCCTTTTGGATTAAATTTATTTAATTAATTCGTCATTGAAATATCACTAATGAAATTAACTCATTGTAATTCATACATCCAAGTGAGATCCATTTCATCTTTTATAAAATCCATTTAATAAACTTTTATTTCCAAATTTTCAAGTTGACCTCCTTTTCAAAAAGTGGACTTTGTTTTAAATTTATAAGCGCATGATATTTGACTTTTTATCCATGAAAAAAATCCTATGAGAAATATTCATCATTCTCTTTTTCCTATGATTCCTCCTGAGCTAATTTTGGAAGTCTGGATCTCAAGTGATAGGCTGAGGAAGTTCAGGTTTGAAGCAGATTTACCAGCAAGTTATGCAAACATAGTTGATTTTTATTTTAATTTTTGTGAAAATTTTGTCCAGAGATCTTGAAACCTATCCCATTTTCTTCCTCATCAAATTACCTTTCCAACATGGTAACTTTTTACCAAAATGGGCACCGGGAACTTGACTTATGAACTTTTGAAGGTTGTTGCTCAACATTTGTTCATCAAATTTGTGGATCAATCCTAGCCCTTCATTTTATTCTTGGTTTTTTAATCCCACATGAATTGTGGTAGTTGAAATGTTGGTTTTTATAAGTAAAAATATTCCATACTCTTCGTGTGGGAAAAAACCATATTATGGAGGTCAAGTGTTAGGAAAATTCATGACTTAATAAAAAGTTTGATGGCCCACATGTCCAGTCAACATCCATGTCATCTCCCAGTCAACAGTCAGTCATATCCCATGTGTCATAATAAGATAATATGACACATGTCATGATATTATTGGTCTCCACATGTATCAGTTGGATAGGGTGGATAAGATTCCATGTGTTTCAATGTGGTAGGTGGAATAAAAATTAGGAAAAAGGTTAAGTATGGGATGGTAGGAGATGAGCAAGAGGAGAGGGGGAGGTATGGTGGGACAATGAAGTTTCATGAGGGTAGATTGTTGTGTCACCATGAGGGGATCATATGTTTAGTGGAATCAGGCATGGAGGGATAAGGAGTGTTGCAGTGTAGTGGGTTCGTGGGGGTGAGGGTGTATGTGGAAGAGTGAGAAAAGGGGGAATGGAAAATAAATTAAGAAAGGGAATAGTATGGGAGATGGATGAGAGGATAAGTGAGGTAGGAGGACTAATGAGGGAAGAGACATGATCAAACTGGAATGTAGGGGATAAGAGGTGGTGGTAGAGTGGAGTGAAGAGATGTGGAAGGGAATATGGGGAATAGACTAAGTAATGGAAATGGATCGGTCAAACTAAGGGGATCATGGGTACATGAATGGGATTGAAGAGAAGGGAAAGGGTTAATTAAAATAAAGTAAGTAAATATAATGGATTGTTTGGATGGGTGTAGGGGGGGAGTGGAATATGGAAAAAAGATATAAGACTAAGTATGGTAAAGTGAATGAGAAGAAAAACTATTATGAGATAATGAAAGAACTAAAAGTTGACATTCCCTTTCTCTTCTCGTGATAAGTACGGATAAGTGAGAATATAAAGTATTCCAATACCAAGTACTAAGAATGATACTAAGGATAAGAGATGAAACTTAGTGCTAAGAGTAAAAATAGTTGTGTTTCACATGGAATAAGTGCTCTTCTAGACAAAAAGATGGATATGTTGAGCATACAGAGTTGGATTTTCAATCTGCAAAATACATGAAAAATATGAGACTGGGGGATACACCATGATATTATGATCATTCAAAATTTATTTCATATAATATTGAATTTTTTCATTACTCCAAAGAGCATAAAATTGAGGTGACCACATTTTTTCTCAACAACGAAGTGCCATGAAATATCTGCAGAAATGTTTTTCTTGGAAAATAATATTTCAAACTCTTGGAAAAGATTAAAGATCCTCTGATTCTAGTTATGGATTTTAGAATCTAATGAAATTTAATAACATGTGAGAGATTGAGCATGAATATGCTGACAATAGGTACAAGACACAAAGTAACAATAATATCAACATTCAATCCGACCATTTTATTGTCCATGATGTAGCGAGATGATAATATAGTTCGATGCATAAGGAAACAACAGATCCTTAAAATAAAATCCTCTTCAAGTCACAAAATAGACCATTAATCCATGTAGTCATATAGGATAAAAAAATACCCTAATTCTATTAAAACCAATTAATGCAAAATGATCAAAGGACTACTTGTCAATCTCATCACAAAAGGATTAAGGAAACATCATAAATCAAATATATAACACCCGAAACTACAATATCAAAGAGATTATTGGTCATGGAAAACCTCCTCAAAGATCAAGAGTAAATAAATGTCTAAACCCCTAACCCCCTCAAAGTAGATAGAAATTATTGAGTAGGATCATAGTAGTAGAGGATTAGGCATTAGAGCTCAAATTTTCGTAGAGGGGCCCTTTCCTTTTGCTTTGGTAAGAAAAATAAAAGGGATCTTGTTGTGGTAATAACAAATCCCTATTTAAGATCATAAAAAAACTGCATTGGAACACAAATATTCTCAAGACATAACACCATGAACACATCCTTGAACCACCACACAAGACCCTTATAGAGAATGATTTGAATACTAGAGGGATATAGACATTATGAAAAAATACAACACAAGCCAAAATTACCATTAGATACATTTTGACGTAAAAACATGAGCATAAAAAATGCGCTATAAATATCGACTTTGAAAGAACTAATAGGATTTAAGATGATGAAGTCAACCATAAGGGTAAATAGTTTTGGAGGGAATGAATGATTTTTTTTTAAATTGTGTTTTCGACTTATCTCATTATATGTTTACTCAAATTTCAAATGTAAGAACTTATTGGAAGTAGAATTAAATTCTTTATCAAAAGATTACTCACTCTAAATACTTTTGATGGACCTATAGTGAGATACACTAGAGATATGTTGGCACCCAAATTTTTGGGATACATAATGTGTGCACACAGAAGAATAGTTGTGTGCACACATAAGTAGTTGCACGATGGATGAAATTATTGAGAGGAAACATGTTTTTCTATGGCATGTGTTGTATGCACTACCCAGTTCAAGTGGAGAGGAAACATATTAATTTCCATTACTCTCCATCGTCCATTATCCGTTAGTGACTAGCTTATAGAACATCCATTTTTTTGGTTACAATTTGCTTCACTTTCTTGTATGTATATATGTGGGCAATATAAACATAACAACATAAATTGAAAACATTCACTATCGTCAAAAGCCAGTAAAAATAGTCCAACTTACAATTATTTAAATTATTGACTATCCAACCTTGATTCCCTCCTCTTTTTCTTATTATTTCCACTAAGGTAATGAGAAAACCCTTGAGAAAGATGGAGACTCGCAGAACACTCACATATAAGGAAATACCCAAACTTCTCATGCTATCAGGGGATTCATTATAGAAATATTCATGTAATCCTACTAGAGTAAACACATTTGTTATTCCCTCCAAAAACAATTGTGGAGATAACAAGAAAACACTGAGAGGGATTGTAGTTTTGGGGCTGTCAAGTAAGCCATGAGTTTCTGCTACTTGGATTATTTTCTTTTCTGTTAGAGATGCAATCATCATGCACAATATTGAAAAGAACAAGCTAGTTACAATTCTTTGGAGGATGATTAATCCTCGTTCATTTCCTTTCATTCTTCTACCCAGTGGCACCATCCACAGATCTTATAATGTTACAAAAGCAAGTCTAGAAATGGTGTAAAGGACTCCAAGAGAAGCCGATGGGATTTGGAAGTGGGAACCCATGCTTCTATCCATGGTGTTGCCTTGATTTATGAAGAACAATGTGTTTTTTGATACTGCATCCATTCCAAAGGTTAAGCAAGAGAACTAGATGGGCACCATTCTCAATACTTATGGTGCAACTACTTATCCATCGTGCAACTAGTTATGGTGCAATGACATCACATTTGTGTGCACAGATAAGTAGTTTCCTCCTCAACCTTTTGAAGGTAATGTTTCTTTCATGCCGAGGAGTGTTGATGTCAATAACTTCTATGGGATGCTTAGAAGACTGAGATTTGTATTTTTACTAGTCTGAATTATCTGATGTATCATATTTCATGAGGACATGCTACTTGGTTTTTTCTCTAATAAAAGGTGTTCTAGGTTTTCCTTTGTCTACGACAAATGGTGGGGAAAAGACAATCCTTTTTTCTTTCAATATTCTTGGTTTGCTTGAAGGAATCTCCATGGGGATAGGATATACCACAGGTGAGATTTCTCTATTAGGAGGTTGTGAAGGACCACATGTTTCTTCTTCATCAGTAGCCCTCATAGATTAATCACTCCTGGTCACCCTCTTCTTCTTGCTTGAATTTGAATGCAAAGTCCTATCAACAAGGGTAGGAGTTTGTCTTTTGGACTGTGGTGTAGGGTAAATATCTAACTGGAAATGTGATGTAGTTAGGAAATTTTTCCAATCAATGTTAGTTTTCCTTAACTCTTTCATTAGTAACATCTTGATAAGACCGTCGTAAAAATAACTTGTATCTACCTGCTTTGACATAGCCTAGACTCTGTCTGACATCTTACTAATACTCTTGAAAAGATAGAATGGAAGGTTCATGGCTTCTTTTCCTGTGAAGTGTAACAATAATATTATGTGGTATTGGTATACCATATTGAACCTCCCTTCACATGTGAAGTACCTATGGATGACCTTGAGCATCTTATCAAAACATTCCAACATGTGACTTTTGGGTACTCCTTTAGACATGTTTTCTTCTTGATATTTAGGCTTAAGGAAATATTTTGAGAAGGAAGAGTTTAATGACATGGATTTAAACCATTTCTCACCACATATAGATATCTTTGTTGATACAAATAAAAAATTCTCTAAAACATCAAAATCCAACATCCCCACCTTAGTATTTGTCCCATTAAAATTTACTGCAAACACCTTGGCCACTTTAGGTTGTCTTCTCTGTAGATTTTGACAAAAATTAAGATAACCCACCCTCTAAAAAGCTTCCTTGAACAATAGTTAAAATTTAATGAGTTGCATGTCATATAATTTAGTCCTCACAATCTCTCCCCCCTTGTGATTTTTCTTGTTTTGTTGATTCTCCATAATCACTGCTTTGAAGAACATCTTCTATAAATTCTTAGGACAGTTTGTATGTGAAAAACAGGGTAAACATGAAATTTAGGGTTTGATGGTAGAGATTGTTTACCTGGAGTTCACTTTGTCTATATACTTATACACATCAGAGGTATGAAATGGAGAAAACTTCAAAAGGAAAGATAAGAGGGACAACCACTGAGATTTTTAGTACAAATGCGGACAAGTAAAAAGAAACTCTGTTAAAATAGGGTTTTAGCAGCACCAGTATCAGGTAATAGTGCTAATATGAGATGCAGGAGCACCAATCCAACTCAGCATAAGACCCATCCAACAAGCACATCCAGCGCACATTCATGAAAAGGAGAGGCACAGCCCTCTCGTTTTCCAATTTTTGAAATTTAATTTAATGTTGTAAGGCTGATAGAGACCAGACCACGGATTTGTACAGGTAGTGGTTGAGGTTTCCTTAATTGGTTACCTGCAACTAAGTCCAGATCAGTCAGATCTGCGACTTCCATTTATGTAATGAAGCTTCTCTGTGATAGCGATAGCTCAGAGATGGTGAGGTAGAGGATAAGCTTGAGAGAGCCCTCATTTTGTAAAGGGGGGGGGGGAATTAGAGTAGAGAGAAAGAGAAAGGAGTTCTCAGGTAGAGAGGTCTAGGGGGAGACAAATCCAAGACTTGTTACAGTCCACCATTTGTAAACATTTGTATAGACATTTGGAGATGAATACAAAGAGCAATTTTCCTTCCCATGAATTGTCTGCACATGGTCAAGCATTTGAATGTAATTTGCATGTTGTAGATGCGTGTTATAGATAGATTTTTCTATCTGTTTGTGAGTTTGTATGTTTATGTTTGGGTTCTTTAGGCTATGCAAGGAGTGCACCATAGAACACTAGAATTTCTCGAGTCAGGGAAAGGAGTGTGCATATGAACTCTGTGGGGTCAGAAAGAATGTGCAAGGAGTGCACACTAGGGGAATTCACAGACTCAAAGGAAGCCTCGGAGTTATTGAATGCTCTGAAGGAGGAAATGTGCAAAGGTAGGGACAAAGAAGAAACAAAACTATTGGACATTCTGTAAAGCTTTGCCAGGAGGGCATTGAGCGAGTGCATAGAGTGCACCAGAGGACTCTATTTTGAGTTCTGAGAAAAGAGAAGTGTCAAGAAGAAGGCACTTACAGATTTACTGAAAACTCTGTAAAGGAAGGCTCCACAAGGTGTGCATTGAGTAGAAGAATGTGAAGAGGTCATGAATCATTTCGTTATAAGAAATACTTTGGATCTAAGTTTAGCGAAATACTCAGTACCACAAGGAGTGTGTAAGAGAGGACTTACTCTAAAGTCCCTAAGATCAGGAGAGATTTCACCCGTGTGTGTAGGGACCCTATAAGAGGATGCATAGTCTGAGAAACCTTTGAGGTTTTCTAGAGAGTGAAGAAATCTCAGTAGGGAAGGTTCCTTTGCACATAGAGAGATAACTGAAAGGAGTGCAGAAGGTTGAGAAACCCTTTGGAGGGTTCAGAGTTGCAAATCTCAGGTGGGAAAACATCCTTAGGATGTAGGCAAGACCCAAGGATACAGGGTTCACAGAGAAACAAAGGCCAAAACCTTTGATACTTGGAAGTCTTCGAAGTTTAGGAAGAAGCGCAAGCGCAGGAGGGAGCTACAAGTGTCATTGATTCAGGCACTGGGAAAGAGATCTGGACCGTTCACACCACGTCTAGACACCCAGGAGAAACGCACAAGGGATAAATACATCTAGTCCATAAGATCTGAACGAATGGATCTATAGCCATCAAATCTAGAGGAAGGCGCAAGGAGTTTAACCTCTGGGAAGTCGCGCAGGAGAGTAGCTGAAACATACGATGGAGACACTTCATGGAGAAATGTTGAGTTGTCGTGAACCATCATATCTAGAAGAAGTTGCATGAGGTTTAACCCTCATATGTGAAGAAGGGGAACGAAAGGCCTATTTTGGCATTTCGGCTACCAAGAGACACAAAGGAAAGAGTCAAAACTCTTGACCCACAAAATCCCGAAAGTATCAGGACCATCCATTTTGAGGAGAGGTGGCAACAATCTGGTCCATTTTGAGAACTCGGGTATCAAGAGTTAGGAGACGGAGTTCCTTGCACTTAAAAACCCCGAGTCACGAGATCGTAAAACTATGAGGCCGGTCCATTTCGTGAAGTCGGGTATTGTGAGCTGGGAGGTGGAGGCCTTTTCTCTACAGAATCCCGAGTCGTGAGATTGTGATGCAATCTGAACCATTGATCGAGGAGGAAGGAGACCTGTGAGATTTGGCATCTCACCACATCATGTATCGAAGGTTCAGGAGGTTCAGGAGATGCACTTTGATCGCTGAAGTCGTAAAGTGCCAAGCGCCAAGACTCGTGTGAATACGTGGTGTGTCCGATCGGTGGGACTGCGTGGTTGACAGGTGGCGCAAATGAAAAATGCACATAGAAGGTGGGAGCAGGCGATGGATGGAGGAAACACATCGCCTAGGGAAGGAGTCTACCTATAATTGACTATCGTGTATCGTGGATTCATGAAAGAGGAGAAGGAAGGCTCAACACTCCAACTCGCGAGATTGCAAGTTGCGAGAAGTGTGAAAAGGAAGTCAACCATCGCCTCTCAGAGTTTATTAAAGGGAGAGTGCCAAAGTTCAACACTCCAACTCAGGAGTTGCAAAGAGGTGCTAGTACTTAGCCCTATCCGATAGTTACACATGGATTGCACTGTTAAGGAAGGAGCCATACCCCATATCTTCTCGGGTATCGGTGTTTGGAGAAAGAGGAGTCGAGGGTCTTCGACCCACGAACTCATGAGTTGCGAGAAAGTGCTTGCGCTAAGGTCTAGTTGGGGTCATATTGAGGTGTAAGGCTCATTCCTAATGTTAAGTTGCACAGGGAAGGTGTTCGTAAAAGACCTATGGATTCGATTCAAGGGGGGTTCCATCAGGAGCCTGAAGAGCCATTTCATCTTAGGAGAACATCGATCTAGAGAGAAAGAGGTCAGTGGACCTTGCTGAGGTAGGGGGTCTACGTCATGTGGTATCAGAGGTGGTTTTTTTGTCTGTAGATTTTAGACAAAAGAGAAAAGAGGAGATCGTTACTTTGTTCACAAGTAAAGGAAAGATGGTGGGAGAAATTCTGATGACATCACATGGAATCAGAAGAAGAGTGTTGATGTTCTATGATGATTTTTGCAGGGTGTACAATAGTTAATAGACAGCCAGGTGAGTTGTAGGAGGACATGGATATGCTCTTAGATGCAGAGTGATCCATAGGTTTGACAGGAGGGCAGACAGGGAAGAAAATGGCTACTGAAGGCTATGAGCGTGGTAGAAGAGGAGACTACCAATAGATGAGTAAGGCAGAGCTCGACAAAGAAATCTCTAAGATAATATTGAAGATAGAGGTTCTTGCACTGTAGCAACAAGAAAATGGAAAATTGCGATGGGTATATGAATGGCCCATGAAAAATAAGGTGAAGTGGCCAGTCAAGGAGTTGTTGGCCGAAAGACAGCAAAGGCTATTGAAGAAGTGGCTGAGGTATGTTGAAAGCCTTAGTGAGATAGAGTTGGTTTGCATCTATGAGCCAGAAGTTGGAGAAACCTCAGTGATGAGGAAGAGAGATCAGTTTTAGATCTCATAAACTTCGAGGAGGGAAAAAATGATTTTTCTAATTTCCAAGTGGGAAATGAAATGAGATCATTGGAGGATCTCATGGACTATCAGGAGGACAGCCATGGAAATTCATATTTCCAAGAGGGAAATGGTATGAGGTTAGATGAAGATCTCGTAAACTACCAGGTGGGTAGGGCAGAAATCCCATATTGCCAAGTGAGCAAGGGAGAGCAGATGAGACTGTCTGGAAGTCTCATGAACTTAGGAATGAGTTTGGGTCAACAAGGAGTACTGATGAGGATGGGATCGATTGATCTCATAAACTGCCAGGTGGGTAGAAGTGAACTTTCAAGTTTCCAGGTGGGCAATGGACAGAGATCGGCAGAAGGTCTCGCATATTGTAAAAGGAGTAGTGATAAAAGTTCAGATTTCCAGGTGGGCAATGAGATGGGATCACTGGATCTCACAGACTTCCAGGTGGTCAAAAAAAACTTCCCATACTGCTAGGTGGGCAAGGGAGGGAAGATGAACTCAGAGCAGAGTTCAAATCAACAAGGAGTGCTGATAGGAGAAGATCAGAGATACATTCTGATCATTGGGGGAATTGAAGTATTCCTACCAAGTAGCCCAGTTGAGGCAAAAGTATGTGTTGCAGAGGTAGCAACAAAAGACAGATAGCCAGCAGATACTTTCATGGAGGAATAAATGGAGCAGACACTGACGTTTTCCCGAAAAGCAGAAGATAAGCATTCAATAGAATGGCTCAAAATTTTCAGCCAGGAAGCTGGACAGGAAATCACTGCGGTATTGGAAGCTCCAGAAGAAGTAGAAGAGGAGGAAGAAGACAACATGGATTTTTCTGATCTATATGAAGAATTGGAAGCCATGGAGAAGAGGGTGATAGTGCAAAGCTTGCACATCCAACATATCAAGTTGGAAGTAGATGGAGGAGCATACCAACACTAGGAGCAGCTGGGAAAAGTTGGACTTGAGCCAACACAAAGAGAAATGGTAGTAGCATAAATTTCATAGGAAGAAGTTGAACAACAGTTTAGTGAGGAGACTGCAGAGCTAGAGTCTACAGTAGAGTGTCCACTTAGTTCCACAGAGAGAAATAAATATAGTACGGGGGATCAAGTTGATCTACCCACTGAGATAAAGGAATTGCAGCAAAGAGGAATGCATAAGGATAGCCAGCCATGGGAGCAGTTGGACAAGGTGATAGAGGAAATCAAAAGGCTGATGTTGAGTTTAGCAGCAGAGACTACTAGTAATGAGAGGCTGAGTAGAAGGAAGCCTACAAGAGCAGCAGGGAAGAAGAAGAAGCAGCAACAATAGTAGCATAGATGGAAAGGAGGAGATGGAAAACTCCAAGGGAAAGTTTGGGATCCAAGTGGATTTTAGTCCTGGAGAAAAGGAGATCATGATTTTTCCAGTTGAGGAGTATGATGCAGGAGAATTTCTCCAACTTAGCATAAGAACCATCCAACAAGCACATCCAATGCACATTCATGAAAAGGAGAGGTGTAGCCCTCTCATTTTCCAATTTTTTAAATTGAATTTAATGTTGTAAGGATGATAGAGACCAGACCATGCCTTTGTATAGGTAGTGTTTGAGGTTTCTTTAATTGGTTACCTGCAACTAAGTCCAGGTCATTCAGATCTGTGACTTCCATTTATGTAATGAAGCTGCTCTGTGATAGCGATAGCTCAAATATGGTGAGGTGGAGAATAAGCTCAAGAGAGCCCTCATTTTGTAAAGGGGGGAAATTAAAGTAGAGAGAGAGAGAAAGGAGTTCTCAGGTAGAGAGGTCTTGGGGGAGACAGAGCTGAGACTTGTTACAATCCATCATTTCTAAACATTTGTATAGACATTTGGAGATGAATACAAAGAGCAATTTTCCTGCCCATGAATTGTCTACGCATGGTTAAGCATTTGAATGTAATTTGCATGTTGTAGATGTATGTTATAGATAGATTTTACATGTTAAACATTTCTTATGCATTGGAACAAAAGGATATCAGTGGAACAAAAGGATTGTTTGCATAAGAAATGATCAGATGACCTTAAGATAAAAAGTTTTACTAGTGGGAAGAGTTTAGAGTGCCATAGTAGTGAGTTTGAGAGTTCGCAGCACATGGACTCAACAATTTGCATTTCCAATAAATCAAATCAACTTTATATCCTCTGTAAACATTTAAACAACATGCATATCTTCAAGGAATACCTTATATATTTGGATTTGATGTTGGTACTTTTTGAACCTGAGTTGGGCTTAGATAAATGCATCCAAACTTGAACAATCTCCTTTAGCTAGTTTGTAGCACCAGTCTGCATTGCCAATTTCATAATCCAGTAGTGCGCTTTAGGGAAACTGTTAGAGTTTTCTTGTGACATAATCTTTGAAAATCAAATGGATGAAAGCGTTGAAAACCAAAAAATTCCCATTGAAACATTTCCAAATTGCAGTAATGAAAGATAAGTGCATGTGACCTACTTCTTAGTACACTGTGAACTTTTAGGTGAGTTGGTATCAAATAAATCTGACCTTTGATTTGACCTCTAAATGGTTTGAAAGTGACATAATGGAAACTTGCGTGCAACTTTGAGACAATACATGTAATGATGATGATGTTTTATACCAAGAGTGTAACCCATAAGGACCCTTATTCTTATCATGAAGAATAATTATATGACACTAAGACTCTAAAACAAGACTAAAACAATACTATTCTTATAAAAACCAAAAAATAAGTTTTGACATAAAATATGACCCAAAGTCTAAGACTTAAAAACCCTATGACTCAAAACAAGAAAAAACCAAGGTATTTTGACCCCCTACACATCCTATGTGTTAACACTCATAATGAGTTGGAAGAAGACACAATTTTTCAAAGGAAGTCTATAAATTCAAGACAAGGGAAACTTGAGCTTTGGTAGATTGGGTTGAAAGGACAACTTCCAGGAAAAGAAAATTGGTACTCTAGGGAGAAGGTAGAGGAAAAATTTCCTCACCTCATTTAGTAAATATGTTTGGGACCAAAAGCCTCCTTAAATGGGGGGGTATGATCTGTATTGGGTCATCATACAATTTTCCATGTATATTGGTACTTTTTGGGTGAAAAATATTGGAGGAATACACTTGCAAGAACGTTTTAGTGGTAAGTCCTAGTTTCAAAAATTTGGGTCTAGAACCTTCCAAATACATTTTTAGGTATTAAAAATATTTTTTGGGGCGTTACATTGCTTGAAAATTGCGAACACACCCTTAATTACATTATACACTTTGAGGCCTTTGTAATAGTGTTAATAACCCCTCAATCAATGCTCATATGAAAAATTTATTCCTAGCACAACTTGGCATACCTTTTTTACCACCATTGTATGAGTGGATGCCATGTCAATCCACATTACTCACACATATGGGGCTATACACGTGTAATTTCAACAATATTTTTGAAGGCCCAATACTTATCAATAATTGAGGGTCGATGAAGATAAAAACCTAACCCTATATGACTATCAAGCTATGTTAAGTATTGGGCTGCTAGGAGGAGAAACGGGGGGCCTGTTATTCAAGGAGAATTCCTGAAATGTGTCAAAACGCTCTTGGGTGAGAAAGTGAATGCAGAGATAATCAAATTATACAAATAGGAGCCAAAAGAGATCAGGTGAGGGGGGGGTTGGATAACTTTTACCCTTAAAGTACCCTATAAGGTGTTGGCTAAAGTTTTGGAAAATAGAATAAAGAAGTTAGCAGAAAGAATTGTTAGCCAAAAGCAAACAGGGGTTTTGGACAACTTAATCACGAACTGAAAGAGTATTGAATGGGAAAAGAAACTGGGCAAGAAGGCACTATTTCTCAAGATAAATTTTGATAAGACAAAATAGAATGTAACTTTATTCTGGGTATGCTGAATTGTTTGGGCTTTGGAAGTGTTTTCACTTGAGTAATTGGGACCCTGTTCTTTAATGTGTCTTGAACTGTTTGTGTGAATGGTATGCTTTCCATGGGCATAATTCTGCAAAGATCAATCCGTTAACGATTCCCCCTTGCTCCTCATCTATAAGTGATTTTTGCAGATGCTCTCGACCATCTTCTAAAGACAGCGTGAATTGAGGACAGATTAGAGCCATTTTGTTGCCAAGAGGAAATCAATTGCTTAATGTTGACTTTGTGGATGACTCAACTCTCACTCCAGAACTATCACAAATCAGTGGAAGGAACTCTACAATGCCTCAAGAGTCGAAACATTTGCACAAGCAATTTGTAATTAGTGACAGAAAAACAGAGATCATTATTATTGGGTAGGATGACTTTCGAGTTTGCCTT
>ML777796.1:154584-169188 GCA_009831015.1 Picea engelmannii
GAGGGAGGGAGGGAGGGAGAGAGAGAGGGGCATATTTAGAGAGTGTAAAGGGGGAAGGGAGAGAGAAACAAGGAGGCATAGAGAGGGATAGAGTGAGTGAGATGGAGAGAGAATGATGGAGAATGAGAGGGTAGAAAGAAGGAAAGATGGAAATATGGGGTGATAGTTCCTATTTGGTAGAGAGAGGGATGGTGAGTAGGGGATAGGGGTAGAGTGTGTGTGTGTGTGTGTGTGAGAGAGAGAGAGAGAGAGAGAGAGAGGGAGAGAGAGGGGTGGGGAAGAGAGTGAGCGTGCATGAGAGAGAGAGGTGAGATAGAGAGGGGTATAGAGAGATAGGGGAAGAGAGTGAGGGAGGTTGAGAGATATTTGGAGAGAGAGAGAGAGGGAGGTGTAAAGAGAGAGATATGGAGGAATAGAGAGAGAGAGAGTTAGTGAGTGAGAGGAGAAATGAGTGAGAGAGAGTTATGGCGTAGAGAAAGAGAGGGAGGTTGAAAGGAAAGAGGTAAAGCAGGAGGGGGATAATGGAGGAGAAACAAAGATAGAGGGAGAGTGGGGGAGGGGTAGAGAGAGAGAGAGAGTGGTGGGATATTGAGGGGGAGAGAGGGTTATAGATAGTGAGAGAGATAGTGTGTGAGAGAGAGGGATGGAGAGAGGGTGGAAGAGAGTGAGAGAGAGCGACGAGGAAGAGATAGAGAGAGAAAAAGAGGTGGGGATAATAGGGGAGAGAGAGAGAGAGAGAGAGAGAGAGAGGGAGAGTGACAGATAGTGAGAGAGAAGAAGGGATTGATGTATAAAAACTGAGGGATATATAGAGGGAAGGTGGAAATGAGGGAGAGAGAGTGAGGAAGAGAGAGAGAGGTCAAGAGGTATAGTGGGGGGGATATCAGAGGAGAGAGAGAGGGAGGGAAACATTGGGAGAGTACAAGAGTGTGTGTGTGTGTGAGAGAGAGAGAGAGAGAGAGTAAGAGGGAGAGAAGGGGAGAGTGTGAGTGAGCATGTGATAGAGAGAGAGGGAGGGGGGGAAGGGGAGAGAGAGGAGGCGGGATATAGATAGTGAGAGAGAGATAGGGGAAGTGTGAGGGAGGTTGAGATAGAGTAGGACATAGAGAGATAGGGATATACATAGTGAGAGAGAGAGAGGGAGGGAAACTGAGTTGGTAGAGAGAAAGAGATATTGAGGAAGAGAGAGGTAAGGAGGGAAAGAAGGGGTAGATAGTGGGGGATAGATACATAGAGGTAGAGAGATATGGATGGATGAAAAAGAGAGAAAGACAGAGTGGGAGAGACATGTGGGAAGATATATAGAGAGAGGTAATAAAATATATAGAGAGAGATAAAAGACGGAGAGAGAGAATACAAGAGAGGTGGATAGTGAGAAGGAGAGATAGATATATAGAGAGAGGGATGGAGGTAGAGAAATACAAAGAGGGATGGAAACTCAGGTAAAGAGAGAGAAGGGTGAAGAGTAGTGGAGGGAGAGAGAGATGGAAAAAAGGCGTGAGGGAGAGAGGCACATGATGTGGGAGAGGGAGAGGGATAGGGAGTGAGGGGGAGAGAGTGAGTGAGAAAGAGAGAGAGTGATAGAGATATAGAAATGGGTTAGAGATGATGAGGGAGAGAGAGGGGGTACAGAGAAGGAGGTACATTTCCCTCCCTCCCATTGGGAAACTATCTTCGTAAAACCCCTATCCCCCTCTTCCCCTCTATCTATGCTTATGATCATCCCCTATACCTATCAATTATTGGGACGATTCCTCTTCTCAATGAATTTCCCCCTCTATTACTAGGAATCTACCTCCACTTGTACCCTAGGCCCCCATATATACCTGACACTTGACCCCATCCAAACCCAAGGCCTTAGTTAATTATGCATATACCTCTTCTTGGCAGCCCTAGAACCCTTTCACCTTCATCATAGTTCCCTAACCACTACCATATGCCTCAAATAACTTTCAATATTAAGTCGCCATGCCCTAGTTTCCCCCAAACTTCTTCACACCTTATTTATTTGTAAAGTTACACGTGCCATCCATCAATATTTTGGTTGTTTCATTAAGAGTGTAGATCCACTCGTGTGAGGAAAATAAATGAGGTTGGGAATTGTTCCTACCTCATTTCTATACAGAAAACACTCATGCACATATTGTAGAATGCATGTGTGATAGAGCATTCACACAATCTAAGGAATGCACATGATCCTATGGAGGTTGTCCCATATGAGGAGAGAACAATTCTCAACCTCATTGTCTCTGAAAAAGACTCTCATTACCTGACATAATTTGCACAAAAATAGTGACAATAAGTAGTCTTTTTGTTTTTTAGTGACATTCAAAAGTAAAATTTTGTGTTGTTGTATAATCCGAGGTAGTTTTCATCTTGTGTAATTGGAAGGAAAAAAAATTCTTATGTAATTGGAAGAAAATTTTTGGATTTTTGTGTAATTTGAAGGAAATTTTTGTCTTGTTGTGTAATTGCAGACAAATTTTTATTTTTGTATTACTCGAAGGAAACATTTGGATAATGTTTTTTTTTTGGGTGTAATTGGAAGGAATTTTTTTTCTTGTTTTTTAATTGGAAGGAAAAATTTGTCTTACTGTGTAATTGGAAGGAAAATTTGGGAAGACATTTTTTCTCTTTTGGTGTAATTGGGAGGCATTTTTTTGTCTTTTTTTGTAACTGGAATGCAACTTTTGGAAGGATGTTTTGGTATTTTCATGTAATTGGAAGGAAATTTTGGTCTTGCTGTGTAATTGTAAGGCAATTTTTGGAAGATAATTGTTTTCTTTTTGTGTAATTGGAAGATAATTTTTCCCAATAAACATGGGGAACCAACATAATCAAGGTAAAAAGTATTGAAGGAAATAAAAACCCATTAAAAAATTGATTTACAAAACAGAAAAGGTAAGGTTAGGTATGACAAAGTGTTCAAGATAATATCCTTCTATCATCTCCACATCAAGCACTCCAAGTATACTAGGGTTTTCAAATTCCACAAAACAATATGAATATCAAGTTCTTCTTTACACTAATGTTTCTCCCAAAATATAGCTTATGTTGACTTCTTAGAAAAAAACCCTAACCCTGGTATTCCCACAAATTTATTCAATAACTCTAGCATTGAACACAATGAGAGAAAATGAAAATGAAGAAGAGTAGAAAATAACAAAGTATTATTATGCTTTGTTATGGTTAATGACATTTTTCTTCAATGTTGATAGTAGTATTATACAACTATGTCATGTGTTTGTTATTTATTTCCTATTGTTGTGTTGTTTTCTAGTACATGGTTACATGATTCTATCAATTATGCATTAGTTCTAAATAAATACCCTAAGTAACCATCATCTTCAATGAAGTCTCTTCTTCTGTATTTAGCAATCCATTGATTCACAAAATACTCTCTATATAGCTAAGTTTCTTTCCCTATGAATAACCCATGTTCGTTAAGGTTGCATCATTTTAGCTTCCTTATAAGTATTTTAACATCCACATTAGTGTATTTGTAGAATCTCATTTGTTTCCTTAGATTACATTTCTAAAATCTTGAATTCATATTTTGCATCATTGATCTAGATTATTTTCAGCACGAAATGAGAGCGGAGATATAATAGAGAAATGTACAAAAATAGAGATATCTCGTATTTCCAATAATATAACAAAATGTATCAGAGATGCAACCATAAACACAAAGATACAGTAATACACAATTTTCTATTAATGAGCAAAAATGTACAAAGACTGTAAAAATACAGAGTGAAAGACTCGCTAGAATGGTGGCAACTTATCTCTAAAAAGAGATGTGATGGCTACTCACTTATGTGAGAAGATGATTTTACAATAAGGCTCCAAATGCATATTTTATCATAATTAAAATCCAAAATGGTAACCCCATAAGATGAAAAGCCAACAGTTTTGTGGACCCCGTTTTGGGTAGTTTGGTGTATCAACTTTCCAGAAGTGTAACTTTGACATACGATCTTCGTTTGGGGCGCATGATAGATCATTGGGAAAGTATTGATGAGGAAATTCATTTAGGGGGCTCAATCAGAGTCTTTCGCTATATTTGAGAAGATCTATCCAAAAAAACCTTGATTTAGGCCCTCAAAATGGCCCCAGAAGTTAAAAAATGCTAAAAATAGTAAATTACCAAAATTACCAGAAAATTGTTTTGAGCTAGTTGGAAAAGGTGGGTGGCCACCGATATCCACCTGGATAAATAATATATCCATCTTACTAGGGTATTAAGGTGTCCTTGGTGTCTTAAATATGTTGTATTATCATCCTAATTAAGTCATTTTAGCATCATATGTGTATTTTCAATGTACTTGTTGAATTTTAATTGAATATTAGTTGTGTCCTTATAGTATTAGGTGTCTTGTTAAAAAATTTCATTGTGTTATAATTATTGTATATTTATCTAACCATCCATGTTTACCTATAGTGCCAAAAAGAGGACATTCTCAAAATCCACTCCCACAAATATATTGGCAATAAGGGGTTGATTTTGAAAAAAACTAACTTGAACTAGCTAGGGTCACCCCTCTCCAATATTGTTTCCCCCCAAAAAAACTTTGTTTGGCGATCTTCAAAACTAATGTTTTGCTTAATAAGGGAAAATGTAAATTTTGTACTAGGGGTCAATTTTGAAAAACACTAGCTTGGGTGATTGGGTGTAGAGTAATCATGTGGGATTTAGCCAAAAACAATTACAAGAGATTATGGAACTCAATTATTCTAGACATATGGGATCATATTCCTCCTAACCGAATCTTCATATGTCCCTAAATGACATTAAGAGGTGAGTTGTAACTCACCATAAAACTTTATCTAAGGATTAGATGGATGAACCATAAAAAATTTTAGATTCCTGACACCATATTACAGTTAGGGGAACCCCTATGCTATGATTTTTTCTACAGGAAAAATCTTTATTTTTTTACCTCGAGAACTAGAGTTCTTCTTAGTAAGAGAAAATGCAATTTTTTCACTAGGGGTTGATTTTGAAAAACACTAGCTCGAGTGATTGTGGGTCGTGTCATCCCATGGCCCTTGGGAAAACACATTTGCACTAGCTTATGGAACTCAAATATGCTACTTATTTTAGATTTTATTCCTTCAGAACAAATTTTTATTGTCTCCTTGAATAGATATAGCAAGAGAGTTCAACCATTTCCATAAAATAATAAATGGGGCTCATATGGATGAATCGTTGATTGTGTTGGAATACTGAAACTAGATTATAACTAGTGGAAACCCTCTCATGGGATTATGTTTCCTATAAAATGATTTATTTTATCATCTCCCAAACTAGTGTTTTTCTCAGCAATGGATAATGCAATTTTTGTACTATGGGTTGATCTCAAAAAACAATCAGTTAGGAAATTATGGGTAGAATTATTATGTGTAACTTGGTTAGATTGATCCGGATTTATTTTTGGAACGAAGTAAAAGAAGAGAAATTACAATGAATACTCATGAAAATTTACAGAAACTGAGATATACAACAATGCTTAATTTGTATTAATGAAAGAATAAAACAGACTATAAAAATATAGAGTGTAAGACTCGCTAGAATGGTGGCAACTTTATCTCTGATAAGAGATGTGCGGCTACGCTCATTCGCAAGAAGATGATTACAATGAGGCTCTGAAGTCCTTTTTATGATAAACAATAATGCCAAAACTCTAGACATCCAAAAACCTAAACCTAGGAGATGAAACACCAACTGTCATGTGGGCCCCATTTGGGTAAGTTAGTGCATTAACTTTCTAGGGTCGTAACTTTTGCATACGATCTCCATTTTAGGCACGTGATAGCCCGTTGGAAAGGTATTTTAGAGAACTATGCATTACACCATCAAGCACTTAATATGTCTACAGTTTGACTATGTTGAGCCAAACAAACATTGTTTAGGGCCCCAAAATAGCCCTGGAGGTACAACAAGATGTGCTTACATGAAAACATACAAAATAATCTAGTTGGATTAGGTGGGAGGCCACTAGTATCCACTTGGAATATGTGTAGGGATTTAGACAACCCTAGAAGTGTAGAACCCACAATTACAAAGAAGTACCAAAGAACGTGTTGTACTAAAAAATAACAAGAGGATCCAATTTGAACATGTGGGTGGCCACCAATATCCACCTTTATCAGTCCTCCCCCCTTAGGAAGAAATTTTCTCCATTGCGTTGAGTTCCCAGGGAAGAGGGGAAATCATTTTCTAAATCTAAAGCTTGGTGAGTTGCATGCCTTTTTGGAGAAGTCGTGCTTATTGGCTTGTGGATGACTGTCACAAACCTGATGTTGGAGGGGTTGAATCTATTCCACCAACCTATTGTCTCTAGGTTGGATGGGGCATTGTGTAGGCACCATTGTAGGTGAAGAAACAATATCTTCTGTATTTTTGACAATATGTTTTTGTTCAATAGAAGGTGTTGAGGCTACAATGGTTGTAGTGGTATTCTTTACATCCTTTGAACATAGTGTGAAGAGGATGAATTTTGCAGTATGAGAGATTACCTTGTAGTGTTGTTTTGGTGGAGTAGTAGTCGGAACTACCTCTGGTATCATGTAAAGTTGATCTCCCAGAGTAATAATGACACTACAGGGTCTAGACTCATAGACAACATGATGTTTCCACATATATGGTTGGCCCAAAACAAAATCACAGACATCAAGAGGGGAAATATCACACACTACCTCATGGTTGAAGGGATGGATGCCATAGGATAGGTGACACTACTAGCTAATGCAAAGATCTCATCCCTAGTGAAGCCACCCGATGTTGTATGGCTATGAGTGTGGCGTTTTCGACAACCCTGACTATTTCATGACCATATTTGAGATGAGGCTCTTTCGGCTACCATTATCAACAATAAAATGCAATGGGGTCGCCTTCACGCACATTTTTGAATGGAAGAGGCACTCCCCCTCTTTAGGATCTACTAGTTCTTCCAGTTGAATTTTTTTGGTCGCGACAATAGCAGCGGTGTTTATGTCGATGATCTGTCTGTTTTCAATATTTTATGGATTGGATTATGAATCTAGGTTCATCTCCATGTATTTGACCTCAGCCACCAATGACTGTTTCAAGTGACATTCATCGATGTTGTGCCAGGGGATTTTGTGGAAGTCACACCACTTCCCAGTGTCATTCTTCATATTTACTTTACCATTTTTTTCATGTGTCTTGGACTTGTTGTCTAGAGGTTGTTGGTTAGGGTCATATTTACCATGCTTTGGTTGTTGCATATTTGTAGACCCAAATTTCCATTTGTTCTTTGATGTAGGAGCATCACCATCAAAGTCAAAGAGGTCGAGTGTGGAGACAGAATTTGACACCTCAACGTACAAAAATTTCAAATCAACATTTAACATAAGCAGAGCAGGTTGTTGAGATATTTTGAAAATATCTTTTTTTAAATAATTTGTTTGTAATGTTAGGTCACTGCCAGAGAATGGCAGGATGATGTAAATTCTTATACAACAATAAGGTGTTGCAGATGTAGAGTGTCATCTCTTATATGTTAATAACTCACATTTATTGTAATAAGACTAAGTAGGTAACCGTTAGAACAACAATAGGATTTAATTGAGATAGGACTGAGAAGATATCAAGAAGCCTCTCCGTAGATAATATTTTTTTATTGTATTGTTATAGTAGAAGATAATAGAGTGTGAAGGTAGAGGATGAGAATTTGGAAGTAGCAGTTAGACATAGAGAGTCTGAAGATAGTGAAGAACTGTGTTATGTATGTTAATACTTCATGAATGAATGGAGTAGATAGAAATTGTTCCAAAATATTGGACAATGTTCATTTCAATGTGTATTTAAATAAATGATATGTTCTCTATGTGTTTATTTCATTATGCTTACGTAATTTTTTCATAGTTGAGAATATGGAATTATGAAGTGTTGATTAGGTTCAAACGTTTATCTTATTAGAGCTCGAATGAAAGGAGTTCTTTGAAAGAGTTTGGAACTGACTCGGGGAAGCTCAGGAGAGACAATGGAAACTTCAGTTCGAGTGGTGTAAGGAGTGCACAAGATATAAAATCCACTAAGTTTCGAAGAGATTTGGATTGCAAAGTGCAAGGAGTGAACAACATGATTTCCTCTAAATAAATATTTGAGTCCGAATCTGTGAAATATGAAGTCTATCTATATTGTTTAGGAAGAGGAGGATACATGTCAGCATATCGCTCGTTCAAAGAAGAAACTATCAAGGAGGAAGGGGTAGCGTAAAATCGAAAGTTTTTGAAGTCTTGAAAAGGCATCCTAGTATTCCATCTAGGAGGATACATTTGGAGGAAGGAGAACTTGTTCGGCGTTTCGACGTTGGAATATACAAGGAGTTGTGTCATGTGTATGACCAACGGGAATCACCAAAGTTTGAACAATGAAATTAATCCAAATCATTGAGTTAAGAGGACGTGTGGTAGAGGATTAGTTCCTTTGGAAGAGGAGAACTTTAGAGGGTGAGCTTAGTGAGTAGTAGCATGGAGAACGAATTGCCAAAGTTCCAAAGTGTCGAAATAGATATAGGTCATTCATCTCAAAATACACGTGTCGTTGGATATGATACCTTGGAGGAAAGCCACTCTAGAATACAGTCGCAAAGAGGAAGGAAGAACTCCCAAATATGAATATTCAGAGTTCATCATGACCTTTGAATTGTAAAGGGAACGTGTTGACAGATCTGGAGATCCAGAAGTTGATACTCCATTGGAAAAGAAGAACTCAACACTCGAAAATCCCTAAGGATGGAATTCCAAAGTTGATCGCAGTCATTGGTTATTGGATAGGAGAGAACCGTCGATTCTCATGCCAATTTTGTTCACCAATTTGGGGTTCGAAGGAATTGGCGACAACTGCAGTTGAAAAATGTTGAGGGCCCAAAGGTAAAAACGTCGTCAGTCGTCAGATCGTGAGGACAGGTGGAGGGTGGATCGAAATTCCATCAGTTTGATGTTCAACTCTTTTCAAGCGTCGTGTGTTAGAGAAAAGAGAAACTATTGAAGGTTGAAGTGTCAAGTACTTAGTGCACTTTGGATTAAGCCTTGGTTCACAACCTGAGGTCACAAGGGGAAGCAGACTAGTTCAGAGGAGCTAGCGCATGTTATTGAAATTCATCGATTTGGAGATCACAAAAAAGGGAGCAAGTTACATCCAAAACTTTCAAAGAAATAATTCAAGAAGAGATTAGCCCGAGGCCATAGTTCATGGTCATATTGTAGAAGAGTCTAAAATAGGAGCTAGAATCCAAAATCTGGTGTTGCCAAAAGTGCCCAAAAACGCCTATGCGGGTCACTTAAACCTACGACAACATCAAAGGGGCCTGTGTGTCATTTGTTCAGGACCTATTGGCGGAAATAAGAGTAGATTTGGCTTACATATTTGAAGATCCTTGTCTGGGAGGTTGGGCAACCCTAGGAGTGTAGGGGGTCTACATCAAGTGGTATCAGAGCCTGATTTTTGTGTGTAGGTTGTATCAAAAGGTGAGAAGGTGAAAGAATTATGTTTGATAGAATCAAGTCAGAGAAGAGGAAATAAAAGAAGTGGAATCATGCCACCTAGAAGGCGTAGAGAGAATCCATAAATGGAAGAATAAATGAGGAAACTCCAAATGAGATTGGAAGCCATGGAAACAACACAGAGGCGAGCACCATATGTTGGTGATGCCAACGAAGTTGAAATTGGAGAGGTAGAAGAAGAAGGAGCTCTAGAAGGAGAACCTGTGGAAGAACAAATTCTAAGAGTTGTTTCGAGAATAGGATCCAGAGAAAAAATAGAAGTCTCGATGTATGAAGGCAATTTGGAAGTTGAAGAATTGTTAGATTGGGTACGTGATATGGATAAATACTTTGATTATGAATAAATTGAAGAATAAAAGAAAGTGAAGCATGCAATAACCAGGCTGAAAGGTCATGCAACATTATGGTGGGATGAACTACAAGTTGATCGTCGATGTAAAGGGAAGCACAGGATCAAAAGTTGGGACAGGATGGTAGCTAAGTTGAAAGAGAAATTTATCCCTAAAGACTATCAAATAAATCTATTTAGAAAGTTACAAAACATGAGACAAAAAAGTTTATCAATGAAAGAGTACACTGAAGAATTCTATAGACTGAATATTAGGGCTAGAGAGAAAGAAAATGATGATGAGAAAAAAGATCAGTACATAAATGGGTTGAGATATGACATACAAGAGGAGATCAACATGATGTCAGTTGGAACAGTTGAGGATGCTTATCAAGTATCCTTGAAAGTTGAAGAAACATTGGCCAAAAGACAAATCCAATGAAACATGGAAGAAAATTCATGCAAAGGTAAGGGAACCACCGAAGAGAAGTTCCAAAAGCCAAAGAAAGAGGCTGGAAAGCATCATAATCACCCTGAAAAAGGGGGAAGTTCTAAGGAAGGACAACACGGAGGGAGAAAATATTTTCCTCAAGGAAGAGGAAGAGGTAGAGGAGATGAAGTCAAATGTTATGCCTATGGAAAGAAAAAACAAAAGTCTTCGGAATTCCCTGAGGGAAAGAAAAAAGGAGGAGGAGAAGCACACATTTCTGAAGCACACAAGAATGTGGAAGTAGAAGCAGTGGAAGGAGGAAGGAACCTTATTATGAGGAAATGTATTCTAAAGCCAGAGAAGGAGGTAGAAGAACCAGTCCAACAAACTAATTTTTTCAGGACTTTTTATAAGACAAAGGACAGAGTTTGGAAGATGATCATAGATAGTGGGAGCATTGGCAATTTAGTATCCATAGATATGGTGGAGAAACTAGAGATGGAGACAAATTCACACCCAAATCCATAGAAGGTATCATGGTTGCAGAAAGGACATCAAGTAATGGTAAGTCAACAATGCAAAATTGAATTTAAAATAGGAGGCTATAGGGATGAGATTTTATGTGATGTAATTACTATGGATGTTTTTCATATTCTATTGGGGTGACCATGGAAATTCGATAGAAATTTCATACATGATGGGAGGAAAAATACTTACACCCTAGAGAAGAATGGTAGAACACACATGTTGTTGCCAATAGAAGACAAGGAACCAAAGAAGGAGGCTAATTCAAGTATACTTCTCATGAGTGGGAAGGAACTCTTGAATGAGGTCAAGAAGAAACAAGAGATGCAATTTGTTGTAGTGAGGAAACCAAGGGTTATCCTTACAAATACTTCTATGGATGATTTACCTGAAGAAATCCATCAATTGTTAGAGAATTTTGTTGACATAGTAGTGGATGAGTTACCTCACTCATTTGCACCCATTAGGAGTATAAGCCATCACATTGACCTTATTTTAGGATCCATATTTCCAAAAAAAGAAACATATAGGTTGACACCTGAAGAGAATGAAGAGGTCAAGAATCAAGTCGAGGAATTGTTGGATAAAGGTTTAGTCAGGGAAATTCTAAGCCCATGCGCAATACCAACTGTGGTAATTCCAAAGAAGGATGGAGGATGCAAAATGTGTACATATTCTTAAGCCATTAACAAGATCACCATTAGTTATATATTTCCTTTGACAAGAATGGATGATTTGATGGATTTCTTAAGTGGAGCAAGCTATTTTTCAAAAATAAAATTGAAGAGTGGATATCATCAGATAATAATGAGAGAGGGAGATGAAGGGAAGACAACATTCAAGACAAATGAAGGTTTGTTTGAATGGTTGGTCATGCCATTTGGGTCGACAAATGCCAAAAGCACATTTATGAGGTTAATGAATGAAGTGTTGAAAGAATTCATAGATAAATTTGTCATTGTATATCTAGATGATATACTAATATTTAGTAAGACAGAAGAAGAACATTTAAAACACTTGACATTAGTGATGAAGAGACTGCAGCAAGAAAATTTGTTGATAAGCTTAAAGAAAATCTCTTTTATGAAGACAAAACTCATATACTTGGTTTTTGTGATCTCTTGAAATGAATTGAAGATGGATCCAGAGAAGGTGAGAGCAATCAAAGAATGGCCATCTCTTAGAAGCATATTTGAGGTAATAATTTTTCATGGGTAAGCAAGTTTTTATAGGAAATTTATCATAAATTTCAGTGGGATATGTACGCCAATACTAGATACCGTGAAGAAAAAAAAACAAGTCTTTTAATTGGACAGAGGAGGATGAGAAAATATTGAAAGTGTTGAAGGAGAAGATCACAGAACAACTAATTCTGGTCTTACCATATTTTGGGAAAACATTTCAGGTAATATGTGATGTGAGTGGAGTAGCTATTGGAGCAGTCTTGAGTCAATATAATAAGCCAGTTGCTTATTTCAGTGATAAACTAAATGACACCAAGAAAAATTATTCCAAATATGACATATTTTTATGCAATGATTCAAGCTTTGAAGAAGTGGATGAACTATCTAATTCCAAAGGAATTTTTCTTGTATAGTGATAATCAAGATTTACAATTTATTACTAGGCAAGAAAAGTTGAATTAGAGGCATGCTAAGTGGGTAGAATTCATGCATAATTTTACTTTTTTCATTAACCAAATTTTTGGAAGTGCTAACAAAGTTGCAGATTCTTTGAGCATGAGGATTTTTATTGTACAGGAATTCCAAGTGAAGACCTTAGGGTTTGAACACCTTAAGGAGATGTAACAAGAAGATCCAGATTTTAAGGACGCTTATGAAGCGTGTGAGAATCCTTTGTTGGGGGATAGAATCCCATGGACAAAATATTTAATCCAATATGGATTGTTGTTTAAAGGAAGCCAATTGTGCATACCAAGATGCTTGGTGAGAGATAATCTGCTAAGAGAAAATCTTAGTGGAGGTATAGCCAGACATTTCGACCATAACAAAATGTTTTCACAACTGAATAGTTTGCACTATTGGCCAGGTATCAGGGAGTACATGAAGAAATTTCTTAACACATGCATAATTTTCCAGTATGCGAAAGGGAGACAAAAAAGCATCGGTTGTATCAATCATTTCCTATTCCAAAAAGACCTTGGGATGCAATTAGTATGGATTTTTTATTGGGATTACCTAGAACCCAGAAGGGAAGTGATTCCATATTTTTTGTGGTAGACAGATTTTCCAAGATGGCACATTTCATACCATGTTAGAAGATAAGAGATGCTACACACATATCCAATTTGTTTTTCAGAGAATTTGTGAGACTACATGGGTTTCCTAGGAGCATAGTCTCATACAGAGACACAAAGTTTGTAGGAAACTCTTGGAGAACTCCATGGAAGATGCTAGACAAACTTGTACTTAAATTCAACATATCACCCTCAAACAGATGGACAGACTAAAGTGGTGAACAAAAGTATGGGAAATTTATTGAGGATTTTAGTCACTGAGTAGGGCCATTAGTGGGATCAGATTCTAGAATAAGCATAACTTGAATTTAACAATTCGATAAATAGGAGTACTAGAAAAGGTACATTCGAAATAGTGTATGGAATAAAACCGAGAGGGATTACGAAACTGAGAGATCTAAATCAAGATGAGTTTAGGAGAGCTGAAGCGGAATATTTTGCTACAGATATCCAAAGACTTCATGATATAGTTAGAGAGCATCAATAGGATACTAATTAAAGGTATAAGAGCATATTTGATCAGAAGAGGAGATAATTTCAATTTGAAGTTGGAGATGAAGTTATAGCTCATTTGAGAAAAGAAAGGTTTCCAAGGGGAACATAAAAAAAGTTGAAGATGAAGAAGATAGGACCATGCAGGATCCTAAGGAAATTTGCAGCTAATGTGTATGAAATTGAGTTACCAGACAATGTTGGGATATCACTGATATTCAATTTTTCACACTTGTATCCTTACAACAGAGATGATGCAGGAGAATTAGATGACCAGGAGGAGATTCATTGGGAAAAAAATATGCCCACAACAGAAAAACCATAGATGGAGAAAATATTAGAACAAAGGGTTGGAAAGAAAACCAGGAGGAAGATGTATCCTGAATATTTGGTGAAGTGGAAAGATCACCTAGTGGAAGACTCGAGTTGGGTCACTGAACCTGACATTTTGAAGAATGGGAAAATAGTGCAGGAGCTCATGGACATGAGTCCATGAATATTTTATCTAAAGGAGTATGATGCAGGAGCATCACCATAAAATTCAAATAGGTCAAGTGTGGATAAAGAATTCAACACCTCAACCTACAAAAATTTCAAATCAACATTTAACAAAAGCAAAGAAGGTCGTTGAGATATTTTGAAAATATCATTTTCTTAAATACTTTGTTTGTAAAGTCGGGTCATCGCCTCATAATGGAACAATGATGTAAATTATTATATGACAGTAAGGTGTTGCAGATGTAGAGTGTCATCTCTTATATGTTAATAACTCAGATTGATTGTAATAGGCCTAAGTAGGTAACTGCTAGAACGAAGATGGGATATAATTCATATAGGATGGAGAAGAGCTCGAGAAGCATCTCCATAGATAAGTTTTTTGTATTGTGTTTTTGTAGTAGTAGAGAATAGAGTGTGAAGGTAGAGGATGAGAAGTTAGAAGTAGAAGTTAGACATAGAGAGTCTGAAGACATTGAAGAACTGTGTTATGTATGTAAATACTTCATGAATGAATATAACAGACATAATTTGTTCCAAAAG
>ML777796.1:171708-187912 GCA_009831015.1 Picea engelmannii
TTATAAAAACTATATAAAATCCTTAGAAATTTGAATATTTTTACAAAAATATCGCCAAACATTTATAAATGGCATATGAAGGATTAATAAGATTCGCCAAGGTTTCTATATTTTAAAATAAATTTCCATCCTTAAAATCATCCTTGTTTCCCACCAATTTTTGACATGGGAGAGATCCTTGATGAGTGCGAAGGTGATATTTTCCCTTTCGGAAAAATTTTGAACAGAGAAATAACCTTCTAATAGATTTAACCATTTTAATAGGGTAGCCACATCTATCTGACCTTCAAATATGGGAATATAAAAATAAAATTGTACCTTGAAGGTATAGGTTCCTCCAAAATGGCCACTTGATGAAGATGTGCCTATTGATGTCAGTAAGTGTTGAAGAATGTGTGCAAAATTATACATTTCATCTGTTATTGCACGAGAGCTTGCTCAAGCAATAGGTTAATATAATATTCTTCTCTGTCATCTTTCTTTTCTGTCTCCATCGAGGGTTTCTTGGCCGTGCAATACTGATTTTCCTCAAGAGAGACAAACTCGAGACCCAACTAGTTATACTCGGACCTCGTCAGGGGAACCCACTGAAAAAAAATAAAGAGTAGCCTCCTTTGATACTACTGATACAGATTTATTTTCTAAACAAAATGAAATCAGAGAAATTACAATGAAATACTCATGAAAATTGTGAGAAACAGAGAAATACAACAATACTTGATTTCTATTAATGGAAGAATTGAAAAGAGACTATAAAAATACAAACTGCAAGACTCGCTAGAATGGTGGCATATTTATGTTTGAGAAGATATGTGACGGCTACGATCATTCACAAGAATATGATTACAATGAGGCTCTGAAGGCCTTTTTATGATAAACAGGAAATCCAAAATCCTAGACATCTAAAAACCTAACCCTGGGAGATGAAACACCAAAATTCATGTGGGCCCCATTTGGGTAAGTTAGTACATTAACTTCCCGGGGTCATAAATTTTGCATAAGATCTTCGTTTTAGGTGCGTTATAGCTCGTTGGAAAGGTATTTTCGAGAAATACACATTACACCATCAAACTCTGACTTCGTCTATAGTTTGACTATGGCAAGCCAAAAAACCATTATTTAGGGCCCCAAAATGGCCCTGGAAGTACAACGAGATGTGATGACATGAAAAAATACAAAATAAGCCAGTTGGATTAGGTGGGAGGCCACCAGTACCCACCTAGAAGATTTGTAGGGCCTCAAACAACCCCATAAGTGAAGAACCCATAATTACAAAGAAGTACATAAGAACATGTTGTACTAAAAACTGACAAGAGGAGCCAATTGGAATAGGTGGGTGGCCAAAAATATCCACCTAGATCATAGATTCACTAGTGAGAGCTTATAAAACTCATTTATTCACCTTGGTTTATATTTTATGCCACCAAACCAAATTCTCAATGTCTTTTTAAATGGATTAATTAAAAAGGCGAGTTGTATCTTTCCATAAAAATATAAGTAGGTATCGAAAGGGTGAAGCATTGGTTGTTCTATAATCATCACATCATATTACAAATGGGGGAACCCCTCTCCTATGATTCCATTTCCTAGAAAATTCTTTATTCAATGATCTCCAGAACTAGGTTTTTTCTTAGTAAGGGACAATGCAATTTTTGCACTAGGGGTCGATTTTGAAAAACGCTAGCTCAAATAATTATGGTTATCATTCTAACATGGGCCTTTCCCAAACAAAATCAAAAAATATTACAAAATTAAATTATGCTGCTCGGTTCATATTTTATTTCCCCTAGACAAAAGTCTTAATGTGTCCCTTAATGGCTTCACGAGACGAGTTAGACTCTCCATAAAAATTTAATGGGGCTTGGATGGATGAAATTTAAATTGTTTTGTACTCCTAACTCTATATTGTGCCTAATTTCAACCCTCTCCTTTGATTATATTTCATAGAAAATTCTTTATTACAGGACCTACAAAACTAGGGATTTTCTAGTAAGGTACACTGCGATATTTTCACTCAGGGTCATATTTAAAAAAACACTATATTGGGATATTTTCGGTAGTGTGTTAACATGGTCCATGGACAAAAACACATTTCCTATCTTAGTAAAATTAATTATTCTTCTTGGTTTTGAATTTAGTCCCTCCAACAAAATTCTCAATGTGTCCCTTAATGACTTAAGGAGGCGAATTTCAACTTTCCATAAAACTTTACCATGGCTGAGATGGATGAACCATTGATTATTTTGAGCTACTAGCACCAGATTAAAGCTAGGGTAACCCCTCCCATTTTATTCAATTACCTAAAAAATTCTTTATTTAAGGATCTCTAGAACTAAGGTTTTTCTCACTAAGGGACAATGCAAATTTTCCACTAGGGGTCAATTTTGAAAAACACTAGCTTGAGATATTTTGGTTAGTGTGATCACATGGTCATTGGAAAAACATACTTGAGGGATCTTACAAAAATCAATTATGCTACTTAGTTTTTATTTTATTCCCCTGGACCAAATTCTGAATGTGTTCTTGAATGGCTTTAGGAGGCAAGATGCAACTTGCCATAAATTTCTAATTGGGGATCAGATGGTTGAACCATTTATTGTGTTGAAATCCTAACACCTAATTACAACAATAAGAAACCCTCTCATTTGATTCCTTTTCCTGATAAATTATTTATTAAACATTCTATAGAACCAGGGTTTTGTTGAGTAAGGGAATATGCAATTTTTGCACTAGGGGTTAATTTTGAAAAAAAATATCTTGGGATATTGTGGGTAGCGTGCTCATGTGAAACTTGGAAAAATACTCTTCTGGCATATTATATAACTCATTATTTATGCTCAGTTTGGATTTTATGTCCCTGGACCAAGTTCTCAATGTGTCCCTGAATTGCTTCAAGAGGCGAGTTGCAACTCACCATAAAACTTTAATTAGGGCTCAAATGGATGAAAAATCAATTTTGTTGGACTCCTGGCATTGGATTATAGCTAATGAAATCATTATCCTATTATTATATTTCCTATAAAATTATTTATTTGACGATCTTCAGAGCTATGGTTTTACTTAGTAAGGAAGAAAGCAATTTTTTCACTAGGGGTTGATTTTGAAAAACACTAGGGTATGCTTTCTTAAGAACATGTGTGAATTCTTGCTACCTCACACCTTGCACTGACTTAGATTTTTCGGTGATGGTTTAGGGAATATCAATCTTGTAAAATAAATAACACATGCATATTCTTAAGAACTTGCTTGCATCCCTAGGTGAGCATGTTCATGGTCACCTTATTGTGACTTTTTTTCTATGAACTTCTTGTAGACACCATGGTGTTACATATAATTAGTGTTGTTGATTATTCTCACTCTTTGTTTATGTTCTATTGTGTTTCAATTCTCGTTTCCTTTGAGTTTCCTTTAGTATTAGGATTTTGATTTTTTGCATGCTAAGTCTGTATTTACCTTCAACAAATGGAAAATAGAAAATACATATAAAAGGATCCCCAAAATACTTATAATGAATCTAACAGTTAATCTCACAAATTAGAGGATTCACCACTGAAGAGTCGCAATAAAAAAAAATATAAGATTTTCTATTATGGATCCATGTGCATTTGGGAAGATGAAAGGTATAAGTCAACACATTCTCAATAACAAATACACATCATTGTAATAACTTATAAATATTATAACAAGAGTATCTCAATAACAAATACACATCATTGTAATAACTTATAAATATTATAACAACATTATCTCAATAACAAATACACATCATTGTAATAACTTATAAATATTATAACAAGAGTATGTTAATGGCACATTTCAAAATAACATATCAATATTGTGCCAAATTTTTAATAAATGATTTTCAAAAAACCTTTTACAATTACTTTAGATGGTATGTTTTCGGTGTAAAGACATAGATAACATTTGTTGACCTCTCATGTTTGATATATGTCATCAAATATTCATAACTTGGTGACCTTTTATGAAGTTCTTCTCTATTGAAAGAAACTATGTTCAATTTTTTTGGTGTGATTACTCTGATTTACTATAAAGAAACTATGTTCAATTTTTTTGGTGTGCTTACTCTGATTTACTATAAAGAAACTATGTTCAATTTTTTTGGTGTGATTACTCTGATTTACTATAAGTGTATGTCATTAAGCTATATATTTTTTTTCATGAACTTGCTATTAGATATTTTCTAACCTATTTTTAAACATAGATATAATTAATACATTTACAACTATCTTGCAAGGTTAATTATTCTTTTAATATCATATGGAATTAATGTTGTTCATTATTCTAATTTTGCATTTACTTTATATACCGTGTTTCAATTCCGGTTTATTTTAAATTTATTTTAATACTACGATTTTAATTTCCCCATATTATATTTTATATTTTCTTTCAATAAATACAAAACATAAAATACATACAAAAGTAATACAAAATACTTTAAATGAATTTAAAGTGTAGTGTTAGGTATTTTATATTTTCTTTCAATAAATACAAAACATAAAATACATATAAAAGTAATACAAAATACTTTAAATGAATTTAAAGTGTAGTGCTAGGAATTGGAAGGCTTTCCATTAAAGCGTCAAAATAAAAGAGAAATGAGAAATGATTATCATTTGGGAAAATTTGAAAAAAAGATGTATGATTGGATGTAGGAGATGTGTTGTGTTGATAAGGAGGAAACATTGAATCATCTATTGGTTGAGTGCCATTTTACCTAAGATATATGGATTTTTATTTTAAAAGAACTTAAATTAAAAATGAATTGGGGTGTAGGACATCTTAGTAAGTGTTTCGAGAATTGGATAAAGGAGATGAATTTCTAGAAATAAGTTTTTTCTTATATTTGGTGGGAGATATGGAAACACAAGAGTTTGGTTATTTTTAAGGATCAACCACCTTCTCTAGCTAGGGTATGCAACAAAAGTTTACAAGACCTGGGTGAAAACAAAGACATTCAAACTCTTCATACATTTAGGATTCCTATGCCTTCATTATTAGATTGGAATCTGGCAATGGGTTTCTTTGATGGTGCCTCACAATGTGAGGGCTCAAAATGTGGTGTAGGAGAAATTTTAAAATGTCTAGAATTGGGTACATACAACCTTAAGGTGAATTGTGGCACTGGAACCAATACGAGGGGTGAACTTTTAGCACTATGGTGTATTTTATTTTTTGCATATTTCAAAAAGGTTAAAATATTACAACTCATAAGACACTCGAAGATTATTATTGACTGGTTTTTTCATGAAAACAATCTACAAGTGGTTTCTCTTTAGCGTTGGATGACCAAAATTCGATTGTTGCGAGAGAAGTTTCAACAATTAAAAGAACAACACATATATAGAGAATTTAATAAGGAAACTGATCAGTTATCGAAGCAAACACTACAGCTCGAAAAAGGTGTGATATATCATGTAGAAGGAACATGAATTGATACAGAAAGCTTCGAAAGAATGTCAATTATATAATCTTGTTTTGCAACAAAGTTGAAGATTTTGTTTTTTGTCATTTTTAAAACCAGAAATGTAAAATTAGAAGGATCTTTTCTTTAAACAACATACATACCTTCAAAGTATGGCTATGTAAATGAGAGTAGATGGAATTTTGTAAAATATATTTTATATTCTCCAATACAAGTATTTTTTTTAATGAAAAATAAAAAACAAGCCCATACACATGGACAAAAATAAAAACCCACATTAACACATTTTTAACTTATAATAATAATAAATATTATTATAATAACTCATAAACATCACATATATGAAAAACATAAATAAACAATAATATCGTAATAATATTGGAAATGAAGTTATATGTTTTGAAAAACAAGGACACCTCAAACCATAATGAATAATTTTTTAAACAATACATTCTCTATGCAAATGAGAGTATGTTACTTTTTAAACGATACATTTTCTATGTAAATTAAAGTATGTTATTTTTTAAATAAGGGAAATAGATGCAAAGTGGCTAGTCCTCTACTTTGAATAGTAAGATTACAGTGCTCATCCAATATTAGAATGCTTAATTTTAATTATTTTATAATTTTTAAACTTTCAATGCTTAGTTGAATATTATTATGATATTATTATTTTAAAATGTTATTTTAAATAGTAAAATTTCAACTAAAAAATACAAAACTTATAACATTTGAACAACGTGTATACGTATGATCGAACTTTCTGATGGGTGAGCATTGGTCAAGTTGAAGTTCTAACGTTAAACTACTTATTACATAATATTTGCTAGCAGATCTACATCTTGTGAAGACCTTTATCAACGTCAAATAATATCCTTTATACACAACAACCAATATGTACCATACTAAGATGATCATATACCATACCATTTGATAAATAATAGTTAGGTTCCTTCTGTCCAAAGTGAGAAGAATGGAAGAGAATGTAGGGATATCACACCTTGGCCTTTGGGAGATGAGGAACCACCTAAAATGAACATGAAGCTTAACATAAAAGAGGAATAAATAAGATTGCACATTCTTCAACGATTCATGGAGGTATGAAACTTTGAGATACCGTGGTAAGTCACTGAGATCTCACTTCCTCCTGATGTAGCTTTAGACGCTCTGTGTATGGGCCTCCTACATAAGGGGAAGTTGGAATAAGATCGGATCCAGGGGCCAATGCAATGTATGTGAAAATAATGTAAGCATGGCAATAGAAACACATCCTGCTCGCCGTTTATAAAATCGATGAGACAAATAGTGCAACTCTCCACCATTCGTGGGCTCTTGTATTCAATGTTTCTCTCAACTGTCTTAAAGGTGTTGTAATTTATGTCCGCCTGGTTGGGCTGGATATTTTGTTCTTCATCGCCCTCCTCCTCATATAGCATCCAAGGTGCCAACCAATTATACAATGCAAACACTAAGACGAAAATTAAAACAAACGATGCCACAAATACAACTCCCCCATACTTGTTCTTGGGAGTCATAAATAGTAACAGAACTTTATATAGAAGAATTGAAGTCCCAGTTATGAACATCGGAGCATATGCTCTCCATAGGCCATCCATATCTGATACGAATGGTTGACGACGATTCCAAAATCCTACAACAATCTAGCCGCTGAATGCTGATATCAATGATAATTTAGCGGAGTTATAATGTAGTGTGATGCTCAGAGTTGCTCATTTATATCTATTCCTTATGCTTTTCAAGGAAATTCTAGTGTTGAGTCGGACATCGTAAAATTCCGGTATTGAGTTGGCCACCGTAAGATCTTTGTTCTCAAGGTTAGATATTTTATCCAAACTAAAATTTCTGAACGTCACATATTTTATGAAAAATAAAGTTAAAATGTGAGAAGAGAATCTAAGAGTTGCCAGCATAGTCCATGCTTTTTACATCAACAAAGTAAAAGAAATGGATAATGTTATTCAATGTAACTGGACATACAAGGATTTTGAAGAGTGCTATATAATTGTTTTGACAACCAGTATAATTTAATTTATTTCCATACATTTCACACATCTATGAAAAAAGTTGGTATAATGACAAAAAGACGGTAAAGTTGGGATAATGGCACGAGTAATGAGTTATTTATTTAAATACTAATTATATTCAAAAGTAGATATGAAGATCATCTCAACTGTTGAGTAAATAACAGAGAGTGGAGCCTAGGGTTAATGGGATTTACACTCCCAAAAAAACTTTCATATATCAATGTTAGACTCAAAATAAAGTTCCAATGAAATGGACAGAGATATTATAGCGACTTACTTACCAGAGGCCTATGCTAACCCAAGTCTACAAATAGATTGTATATTTCCATGTCAAAGGCTTTCCTTATAGCCTTTCATCTTAGACAGGAATTCTGTAACAAGGGTTGAAGATCGTTGCACAAGTGGCATGGAGCTAAAAGTGCATGAGACAACCTTCATTGCAATGAAATATTTTGTAGGAAACACACATCATCAATTACAAACAATCAATGCCAATACGCCTGAAACACAAACATGATGTACAATTCATATTTCATGGAAAATTTGATGATCGAGCAATCTAACCATAGCTAAATGCGATTACCACTGGTGTCTTGCGCACTCTCTCTCTCGATGAGCCACTGCATATACTCAAAATCAAAAAATTGGCAGGGAATAGTGAAAACTCCCATCTGGTGAAAGCCATAGACGTGCTCAGCTTCTTGGAGAAAATGGAGGAAGAGTGGGTGGTTGAAATAGCAGTCAGGAATCACAAACCTCATTTGTTCCTATTGGGCGTCTCTGATGTACATCGCCAAGAAGACCTTCAGAACATCTTTGGGAGGATACCCACTTTTCTTGTTATTTTCCTCCAAAAAACTTACACAACGACATGATACGTGGGGGCCAATATGCCTTTTTGTATGAGTAAGAAGATTCCAGCAACTACCATAGGTATTAATGTGACCTCTACGCAGACACTGATCCTCATCCTGGCCACTCAAATCTGGATGCATTGTCGGCATGTTTACACGAAGAGGAGTCTTTTGGCTGAGTGAATGGCTCTGAGAAGTATCGCTCCGATGAATTTGATTATTTTGCGTATAATGTGATCATGAGCCCTTGCACAACACGAATTATCTCCATATATTTATAAACTTGCGATGTCAAAAACAACGATTGGTTCTGTGGTTTGCTTGATGAAGATGCATGCAATGTCAGCCAATAAATGAAGTTCTTCAAGAGACAGTTCCACTGCGACTGCATATTCAACTACTGCAATAGCAAATGGTTTTGTGGGCTATGTCACAACGCCGCTGCAACAATAAAATAGGATTGAAACCTAGTACGTCTTACCTTTATTGTTCCTATTGTTCTTGGTAGGAAAATAATGAAGCAATAAAATAAAGTTCCAATGAAATAGACAGAGATATTGTAGCGACTTACTGACCAGAGGGCTACGCTAACCCAAGTCTGCAAACAGACCGTCTCGTTCCATTTGAAAGGATTTTCCTTATATCCTTTCATCTTCGACATGAATCCTGGAACAAGGCTCGAAGTTCGTTGCAATAACTCATGGAAATCATCAAGGGCTCGTATCTACATCATGTTAAATCTAGACCTGTACATTAATGCAGGTATGTATAAGTGTACAGTGGGTTTGAAAGTGCAATTTTCCTAAATCTCACTTGAGTTGAAGTAATGAAGGCTATATAAATTCTCAGGGGATACTGCATAGAAATCCACAACATCTGAACAAGATCCGAGCAAGACACACTATTGAATTGAAATAGCGGTAGCAGCCTCCACAGATTGTGAACACGGCTTGCATTGTAGCAGAGAATTCTCCCTAGGTCTTTGGCTCATGCAGGTCCCCCATTATTGTTGACAAGGGCCCTTCGTTTCTGTTCAAGAGGAAACGCCCACAGAGGCTGGACGTTCCGCTCCAGTCGTCGGGCCTGAATGCATCGTGCATGGTTGTGGAGCAGCCGATGGAGGTCAATGTGGAGGTTTTTCATTATGCAGCTTCGTGCAAAAAGAGTTGGAGAGAATTCATGGAGGATACCCACAAGGCCATTGTCAATGTTCCTGGTCATTCCAAATAGGCCTTTTTTGGCGTCTTTGATAGTCATAGCTGTAGGAAAGCGATGAAGAGAAAGGACACACTCTTTGGATTTCAAGGCGGGACGACGAGGACACACATCGACATTGATTAGTGCAGTGACGTTGGAATCTTGCGTTGCGTAGAACCTACATGTGCATGCCAATTTTTAATTTTTTTATTTTCAAACTATTTTATAAATCTGACAAATACTAAAAATATATTAAACATACCATAAGAAATTGTGTCTTATCAGAATGCATTGGCCAATAAAAAAACTAAAACTCAAAAATTCAAAAATAAATTTAAATAAAAATTAAATTAAATTTTAGAAATATTGTGAAAATAAGTTAATTAGTTGGTTGAGAAATATTTTAAAAATTTCCAAAATACAACAACCAATAAATCAAAATGCACGGGTTAATAGGCGGTCAGCCATGGTTGACCGCCTTCGCCGGAGCCCGGGACTAACAGTACATTCTCTGAATAAGTTACAGTGTGTTAATTTACAACGCAGGTTTGAAAATAACATATCAATACAATGGCAACTTTCTAATCCATAACTTTTAAACAATGCTTTACACTTGCTTAAAGATGGAAGAATCTCATGTTAAATGCATCTACAGTATTTGTTGACCTTTCTTGTGCTCGATATATAATGAAATATTCATAGTTTTACTACGATAGGAAATGTTCTTTATTTTGTAGCTTTACATTATTAACAAAAACATATTGGTTTTTGATATTTTATTATTTTAATTAATTATAAATATATAAAAATTATAAACAAAGTTTATGAAAAAACTTATAAACTATATTATTTGCATAGTCACATAATTGTGGTGATGAAAACCCAAAAAAATATTTCATTTAAAAACAAACCTTATTTCTCTTTTAACCTATTTCATTTACAAACAACCTTTATTATCATATTAAAATTACAAACAAACCTTAATTTTAGCAAACACCATAATTAAAGTTTTAAAATGAAACAATATGATACAGAACTGAGCTGCTAAAGTGAGTGGGTAGATCACAAAGCAAAAGGAGAACAGTAAAAGAAAATAAAAAACATGGAAACGAGCAGATCTAATACATGTAGACATGAGGAGCTGCTAAAGTGAGTGGGTAGATCACAAAGCAAAAGGAGAACAGTAAAAGAAAATTAAAAACATGGAAATGAGCAGATCTAATTCATGTAGACATGAGGAGGCAAGCGTTGCTTGGCGATAGCTTCAAGAGGCACTGTCTTTTCTAGGGTTCCAACTCCAAACTTGTCGTTGATGTCCAGTAGCTTAGACGGATGCCGTCGGGAGGTGCCCAGTCAAATAAATGGAAAAGCGACCCCAACACCAGAGGAATTATCCGACTTGCCAATTGAAGCCCTATCCAACACCAGATGAATCATCCGACTCGCCAACGGAAGCCCTACGCAGTGGTAGGCGACATAAATAATCGATGGGATTTAATTATAAAAAATGGTTCACATCGCATTCTATCAAAAGTGATTACTGTTTGTGCAATGTATTTGAGGTAGTGCTTGTTAATCATCCAAATATTAGTTTAACAGTAATTTCTTAATATAATTAGGTAAATGTAAAAAATAAACATGTTAATCTATATATTCATAAATGCAAAGAAATTATGAATAGAAATTATGAATAGTAAATCTCATTCATTAATTTGGAAAGACAACTAAAAATATACCAACATCTTCAATTAATAACCATAAAATTAAAATTTAAAATTAAAAAATCATTAAATATATCCATTACCAATAAATATAAACCTTTAAGAATAATTACAACATAGTAAAACATAACACCAAACCAACCAAACCAAATAGTATAATTTGAAAAATGGTAAAACATAACACCAAACGAAATAGTATAATTTGATATGGAGAAATTGTAAAAACAGAACACCAAACCAGTCTTATAATATAAGGAATTATAAATAACTGCTTGGAACGAAACTTGAAGCTCTCCTTTCCATACAAACGAAACTCTGAAAACCTCTTCGACTTTCCAAATACAATGAGCGAAAAGAAGCTTTTCTTTTATTTCTGAGTGCAGAGTAATTAATAGCTGTTGCTGCAGATCGAGCCCAACGACTCAAACAGCTCCTCTCAGGCAAATTATTTAAGAGAATTCCCATTCAGATACGCAATGGAGGTCCTGATTGAATTCTCCAAAGCCTTTTTTTTTCCGGGAAGTGCGAGATCATTTCACCTCACCCATACGCAGACAATGTGCAAGAGGTACCATCCATGGAATCAGCGTTTTATAACATATTCATCACCCCAATTATCCTATCAATTTATAGAGCATTTAGCATATCAATTCATAGACCATTTATGAAATTCATGGCTTTAAGCTGCACCGCCGGATGAACAGGTCTTTGACCCACAGCCTGTAATAATCAAGATGGAGACAATTCCAAGCGCGATCTATCTAATGCACAGATAAAAAACACAGAAATTACCAGCATTTTCTCCATTAGTTACAGGCATAAAATTGGGCCAATTCCTCCAAGCGGGAATCGCTCCGAGTGGCCTCTGGATCGGCGTTCTCCAACATCCACAGCAAGTGCTCGAACAGCACCACTTCGCACGCCACTGAGAAGCCGTCCCTGAATCTCTCAACGATCAGTATCCTCAACAATGGATGATTCAGATATTGGGCGCTTATAAAATATTGTCTCCTACACTTGCCAACATACAGTGTTTTAAATCCCTCGGGCGCTTCGTGGACTTTGGGATTATCTCCACGGAAGGGGCTTGATGGCCTATTTTCTGCAGGATGATCGGATGCATCATCAAATGCAGGATGCCGATTGAGATTACTGTATGAACGTTTCGTCCTGCCGCCGAAGCTCTGCCACTTCTTGAGAATGCACTTGATCTTGTTCACCTTGCTGAATGCCTGCACCATCCTTCTCAAGGCCTGGTCAAGTTCTTGCTTCTTACTTATCCAAAAGCCCGTGCGGATACCTCGTCCGTTCGTTTCTTAATAACTAAAATAGGTCTAGTTCAGACCTCTGATAAGGTTTCTGGTAACTAAAAATATCGATTCGGCGATATGCAACAACAGAAAGATATGGGCGTTCTATTTTATTTACATTCGCATGCAAGTTGCAATGGGTAAATTCAGAGAAAGCGATGGAATTAATAGGACTGAGGAAAAGGTTGATCGAACTCTCAGCAGCCCAATTCCACCCGGAGATGGCCGGAACATTTTATATATAATAATATAACAATAAAATCTGTAGCATAGGGCTAAGATGAGATAGCGTGTAACATTATATCTATGATAAAATAATAGCCTGTAACATCGTATAAATGACAAAATAGTTAATTATATGTGAAGTCTATATATTATTAAAACAAAAATAAAAATGTAACATTACATAAATATTAAACCAATAAAATAGTATTTGACATTTTATATAAATATTAAACTAATGAAATAGTATTTGACATTTTAGAACAGCATATTTAAAATAATATATAAATGATAATTATACCAATAATAATAAACACTTTAAATTAAAAACAACTCATCAATAACAATAAATACTTTTTAAAGTAAAGACAACCCACCATATAAATAATTTAGATTAAAGACAACTCACTATTTATAAATTAAAGACAACTCACTATATATTACACCTAAATATATTATTATTCTATGAACAAAATTTAGAAGTCAAATAAAACTTATAATATATGTTTATTATATAAACAGAATCTATAAGTCAACTACAACTTATAATATATGAAAATTATTTTATAAATAAAAGTTAGAAATAAAATAAAACTAAAACTTATAATATATGACCATTGTTATTATATAAACAAAATTTAGAAGTCAAATACAACTTATAATATATTAACATTATTTTACTATACTAGTGCTGGAATTATTTAAAATATTATTATATTAAGTTTACAATTTACATTTAAAGTTTATTTAATTATTTAGTAAAGTTTTAAATGAATAAAATTACTTATAATATATCATACTAAAATAATAATATGATATCAAAATAATTTTATTGATATAATATATATAATAATATATTATATTAAAATAATTTTATTGATATAATATATTTTAATGATGATGATTGTTAAGAAAATAAAGATATTAATTGGATTGTGTTAAAATGTTATTTTCATATTTGAAAAGCATCAAGAGAAGTGTTCCAAGATCGAAAACGTTTTGATGACTTACAAGGTTAGGAAGATTGATAATGTGACATTTTTTTTTAATTGAGGTATAATTTGGGTATATTTCTAGGAGAAAGTGTTTTTCATCTTCAACCCTCTTGGTATCACAAAGATAACATATTCTTTCTTGACATGGTGTTTTAAAGATTGTTCAAAGTAGAATTTCAGTATGCAACTCATGAAAATTATTTCTTATTTTAGAAATATTGATTATCTTATTTATGCTAGTCAAAAACAAAGAGATACTTTTGATCTTCAAGGTTAGGGTTAACCACCTCCTTATAATATCTTAATTTTTTGTCCTCTAATTTTTTATCACACCATAGATTCACCTTAAATTTTGCTTGTACAATATATTTAATATCATCAATATTGTGCAGAATAACTTATTTTATTCCCCAATGATTTAGCATCATTATTATGCCATCCCATTGGTGCTTTTGGTGAGAGTTTGAAACAATTTAGGGGATCCTCTTGTTATCCATGTTGTTTATCTTGTTCTTGCACATTACATACCTAATGGTAGCTATGCTCTCAATGGGGGAAAGGATCTCTTAGATGAGAAGGATGGGATAAGATGTATTGCCCTTAATTTTTAGATTATAAGTTATAAAATTATTTTGGATCCTCTTTATCCGAAACTTCACATCCATATAAGATAACAAGAGTGACAAGAGTCTCAAAGAGAATAATTTTCTTATCCCATAGCCAAAGGTCTACTAATTTACAATTATTTTCAAGCCCATAATAATCTTTCCACCCTCCATTTATCATTTTCTCAATGCTATAGTTCCAATTGAGTTTCTAATGAATATCAATTCCAAGATACTTGTAGAAAGACACTTCCTCTAGGATATTATTTTCATATGAAAAATTATGGCAGGTTATCTTCTTGGATTTAATGATCATAACCTTAGTTTTGTCTATGTTCACAATCATACCTAAACTAGAGAAGAAGTCCTTGAGGATTCCACTATGCTTACTAAGGTCACAGGGATTCCTTCACATAACAACAATATCATTGGCATAGAGAATAAGGATCCTTCACATAACAACAATATCATCGGCATAGAGAATAATGATGATTACTATACTAGCAAGAGTTGGTCCAACACAACCTACTTCTTCCAAACAATCTTCGAACTTGTCAATATAAATTCCAAAAAGGGTAGGGCATAGGAGACAACCTTGCCTGACTCCTATATTGCAGTTAATTTCTTTCTTGTGACCAATCATCATTGCTTCTAAACTTTACGATAATGTTCTCATACAAACCTATCCCAACAACTAGTGAAGTTTTATCTCTTATAACCCATTCTAAAAATTGATCATAAACATAGTATCAAAATCTTTCTTAAATTTAACTAAACAACAAAAGAGATTGATTTTATTTTTATAATTATTAAAAAAATTATTATATACCAAAATAATTTTATTATATTATTGTTAGAATTATTAAAAATGTTAATATATCAAATTGAAAATTTACATTAATTATTTAGAAAAGTTTTACCTATGATAAAAGAATCATAAACCATTTCCATATCAAACATAAATATTTATTAAAAATTTATTAATATTAATAAAATCATACATTAAAATATTATATATCATAGTTTTCATTAACTAAAAATGTTAATACTATTAATTAAATAAGACTATAAATTTTCACATACAATATTTTATTTTTTAAACATATTAAAATAATTTTTTAAATTTCGAACATCCATTTCTATTAAGTTATACAATATAATTCATTAATTAATATATGATATCTTATATATTTAAAAAACCTAACATAGTTTTGTAATTTTAATATTTGACATTTTAAATTTTAATTCTTTAAATAATATTAAAATTATGTTAATTTTTTTTAAATAAAACATATAAATAAAATAAGAAAAATATTTTATATTTTTTAACTTAAATTTAAAAATTTATTAAAATGAAACAAATTAATTATTAAAATCAATACAATTATATTTTAAAATATCTTATAATTCTTATGAAAATATTAATATTAATAATCAAATAAAAAATATTATCATACAAAGACATAATCTTTCATTTTAATATTAATATTATTTTTTTATTAACATCTTTTTTTATCAAATCTAGAGGGGGTAGGGTACGTATACCTTTGTAGACTTTACCAATCAAATCGTTGGGCTGACTTTACCAATCAAATCGTTGGGCTGAGGGGGGTCCCTTGTCCCATAAACAAGAAGATCTCATACACCAATTTGGTGTGCTGGCTTAGCCGTGACCTTAAAAATAGATTATTATTTATTATTATTATTAAATTATATATTATAATTTTTCATTAATACATATGATTTATATATTACCAAAAAAATTCTAAAAACATATTACATATAAATGTATAAATAAAACTTTAACATTCT
>ML777796.1:188105-200521 GCA_009831015.1 Picea engelmannii
TTAATCACTTGAAATAATTTTTAGAATTAAAAAAAAAAACTTTCTATAATATATTATAAAAAATCAAATTAAATATTTTTATAATAAATATTTAATACATATAATAATATAGGATAAGAGACTAAGAAAAATGAACTAAAAAAAATTAAGAAAGAAATAAATAAAGTTACTTATTATTCCTTTTAGCTCCTTTCATGTTCCTACCAATTATTTATAAAATAAGAAGAAGTAATAAGAATAACAACAAATGTAAATAGGAATAAGTAACAAGAATAAGAATAACAACAAACATTTGAAGAATACCAAATTCTTTATATTATATATTAAATATATATTTAATACTTGTATTAATATTTAATATTAATATTTTAAAAAATTATTTTTATTTAATTATTTATATATATATATATATATGTAAATTTGAATTATTTTTTAATATATTTTTTTTAATTTAAATGAATAATTTATTTATTTTTAATTTAAATTTTATTATTTTTTTAATTTTAATTTAAAAAATTATAATGAAATTTCAGTTATGAAATTAAATTATAATAAACATTTTTTATATTCTTAATTTCTAAATTTGAATTTTACAATTTATTTCTAAAATATAAGCCATAACTATATATCTATATATCATGACTAACTTTCTTTTTTCATTAATTTTATTAAGAATTTTTTTTAAAATTATGTTTTGTGAGAAATAATTAAAAAGATAAAAACACAAACTTTTTTTCAATATTTCAACAACTATAAAGTGTTCAAAATTTTAACTGTTTTTTATAATATTTTGATTACTATAAAAATTATGTTAGTTTTATTTTTATTTTATTAAATTATTAATATTATAACAAATTACACCAATTATAATTTAAATTATAAACTAAATTTATTTTTTATTATAATAAATTAATATCATTAACAACGAAAGACTAGTTTATATAAATTTAAATCATAACTTATTTGTCCTTTAATTTCCATGGAAGTAAAATAGAGTCCACCAAATCATCTATTATGTGAAAAGGGAGTAGACCAATTCTTTAAATACTTTGTTCCTTAGGTAAATATATATTTTAAATAAACATTATTAAAAAAAAATCATTACAAGGCTAAGTCTATATTATGTTAATGAAAAGGAAGTAGACCAATTCTTTAAATACTCCTTCTGTAAATATATATCGTAAATAAATATTATTAAAAAAAAATCATTACAAGGCTAAGTCAATATTATGTTAATGAAAAGGGAATAGACCAATTCTTTAAATACTTTGCTCCTTAGGTAAATATATATTACAAATAAACATTATTAAAAAAAAATCATTATAAATCTAAATCAATATTATGTTATAAATTTAATCTCTTTGTTTAATTAGGTGAATTTAAGTGTTGTCTAAAAAATCAGTGACTTATTAAATTATTTATCCAGTCATCAAAATTATTCAACAAAAGATGGAGAAAAATCCACTATATGTTCTACACCAAGTAATAAGTAGAGTAACACCTTATGTAAGATGAAAAGTATTTGTCATTAGTTGGTTAATGACAATGTTTTTTTAGGAATTAAAAGACAAAAATAAATTTGGATGACATTTGAATTTTTTATTATTTAAATTAAATTTTTGAATTTATAAATTATTAAGTATTTTAAAACATTTATATTATACAAATTTAATCACTTAAATCTGCAAATCCAACATTATTTTACTCTATACTACTTGAAACAGTAAAAATCTTCCTGAAAATCCAAAACTTTAAACGTTTAAAATATGGCAGTGAATATATACTCTTCCTTTGTATTCTTTGTCCAGCAGTTATGTTAGAGTGGGGATGTGACGGACTCGATCTTTTAACGACAAATAGGTTATAAATCACAGAAATTTTCAATAATCATGACGTGTCCAATTCGCCATAAGTCATCCATAGTTTCCGCTGATGCGGTGAGAGGTTTCGTACAATTGAATTTTTCCGGTCATATTTTTTCCAAAGGGTTTAGGCCGGTCTCAGAAGTGTTATTCATAAATTGCATTTAAAATAATTTCAAAACCTAATTTCAAAACCTTTAGAAGGGGATCGGATAAAGTTTGAAAAGAGGGCGATTTTTTAAGGCAATATTTTAAACGTTTTATCTTTTGGTTAATTTTTAGTTATTTTTCTAGTTTGATTTTGTTAAAAATTTGGTGATAAATGGTTGGATTTGCAGATTTGAGTGGTTAAGTTTGTATAATCTGAGTGCTTAAAAAGTTTTTTAGCAAGCTGAATTTATTTATACATTCAAAGATATAATTTAAACAACAAAAAATAAAAATTTTATTCAAATTTACATCACCAAATTTCAATCAAAAAACCCCAAAAATAAAACATTTAACCAACACCCTTATTAACTAACCAGCCAGCTCATAAAAATCATAAAATTTAACTTAAAGGCTGCAAGCAAGTTGTGTGCTACTTACTATGTACTGGCTGGCAGATGAAACCGGTCATATAGTAAACTTCTAAGTTTTGATTTTTTTTAATATATTTTATGTTTTAATTTAGAGATATGGTTGGTCCATTTTAATGTATATTTTATATTTTAATTTTGAAAAAAGATTGGATTTGTCAATTTTAGTGGTTAAATTTGTTTGATCCCATTTTAGCGATCCCATTTTTAACAAGTTGAATCTAATTTATATATTTAGAAACAAAAATATAATTTAAATAACAAAAAAATAAAATTTTGTACAAATTACATCACCTTAGTGCTACGAAAAAGTTATAAGACGTTTAAACGACGTCATGACAACACCAATGAAACAGCGCACTTGCTTCTAAAGAAAATTAAAGAAATCATGACTACGTTGACACATTGTTTTTCTACATTTGCTTAAACTGGTTAACAATTTCAATTTTCAATTTTATGAGAAGCGGCTTCGCTAGTGCAGTCCTCGCCGATACCTTCATAATTCATTAATCAATAAATGCGCCAGCCTATTTAGACCAGCAGCCAGCCTGTCCTTTTCTGTTTTGTACCAGCTCATCAGCGATCTGATTTGCTTCTTAAACCGTGACGAAGAAATGCATATTATTATCCGTAGGTTATCAATTCTCACGAGTTATGGCTGAGTGAAAAATGCTGGACTGTTCAAAGCAACTTCAACGCCAAACCGGACGCCATGGAAAATGAAGTGGACCATTATGCCATGATCTTAAGAATCTTTAAGAGAAATATATTAAATTTTATTATTGATTAATAAATAAACGGTTGAGGTTCATTTATCTGGCGTTAATATTTTAATTTTTGTTAATCATTTAGGTGGCAACCAGTTAGCTATCAAAATAATTTTTAAATATGATTAGGTAAATGTAAAAAAACAAACACATAAACGGATGTCTTTATAATAGCTAGAAAATTAATGATTGAAATCACAGTCATTTATTTTGTGTGACTACTAAGAATATTCCAACCATATTTAATCATGTTCATAGAAAACTTATTAAGCACTAAACTCCTATTAAATCTACCCATTGTCAATAGGTATACGCCTTTCAGAGTGAAAAATTCAAAAATTAAATATAAATTTCCATTCAAATAAAAATATATAGAACTTATTCAATTATGACCCATTCAAAACAACAGCACAGTTCTATTAAACTTAGTTGAAAATCTATGCAAGTTTTCTTGTACTATTCTTTCTACCTTTGCAAGCTTCCTACCCACTACCCAGGTTAATTTATGGCCTGTACACTGTAGTGTCTCCTACGTCGCTCGCTTGAGTTCCAGCTTCAACTACAAGTTCCAATGTTATCAAAATCTCCCTCACTAGAACTAAAGATGTCGCTGCCAACTTTTAGTCCAAGGATGTATGTTGTAAATTTGCAAATTCTATGATCCAATTGTGATGTGTGGATGCTTGTTGTAAGTTTGTAATTCCATGATCCACAATTGTGATGTGATGATATAAGTTGTAAATTTGTAAATTCTATGATATACAATTCTGATGTGCTGATGTAGGATGTAAATTTGCAAATTATATGATTGAAAATTGTGTTGCGAAAATCAATTTCAATTGTTAAGCCAATTTCATATTTTTTGAAACCCCTTTTCATGTTTCTTTACTTGCTATGTTATTATAATTTAAGTTTGAATTATCCAATTATATCTAGATTCCCATGACTGTGTCTTTTGATTATACTTCGAAATATGTTATTATGATTTAAATTTGCATTATCCAATTATATCTAGATTCCCCATAAGTGTGTCTTTTAATTATTCTTCTAAACCAATATAAGGTTGGATGACACTTGGAAACCTATGGAAAGGATCAGTAGTGTCTCATGTTATTCCGTTTTTTCCATATTTCGTTAGTTTGTATTGATATACTGAATCTCCATTAAGCTTGGCTACAAATGACTTTACATCTACATTAGTAGTTTAGAAGTTTCTATTAGTCGACTATTGGAGGTAAATCTTTAGTTATAAGACTGTAGCGTATATTACATTCAAGATAGAGGCAGAAAAATTAGTGTGATGAATGAATCGAGTTGGGTCTTTTCCACTTCTTTGCTGTAATACTCTTACAGAAATTAAGAAGTTATAAGTTTTAAACATTAAATTATAGTTTCTTATATAAAATTATCTCATTTATTTTTATATATATGAAAATCTATTGTTTAGCATTACATGTTAAGATTATTGATATGATTTGGTGTTAAAGTGATGGTATTAGTACTAGTGATATTGTTAAAATGTGAGTAAACATTTGTTAATCCTAACCTTACTGAAAATGACATTTTGCAACTCTAATAAAGTGATGTTAAGACATTCCATATGTTGGAGATATTAACTATAAGTCGTGAGCTTTCACGCCGACTCTGTCTCTCACCGTAAGCAGGGATGTTACTCAGTCACGACAAGCATGAGTGTTGGGAGATAGAGTAGGTTGAATTTGTTGTTGTCTTAAATGTTAAGTCGGTTAGCTTCTACGTGAAGTCTTTGTATTCATCTTTATATGTCTGAGTCTTTATGGAGTCGAGCATAAATAGTCAATAGAGAGAATAGAGTCGATAGTTAGTAGCAACATCAGCTATGTAAGGAGTCGAAGAAGTGTGAGAGCATAAGCTCTATTTTGTAAGTTTGTAGAAGTTGCTGGAGTCGAAGCTCTACATCGTATTGTATTTATGTAATGGCGCACAACATTCAAGTTGGTAATATATATTAAGCATTTGTGTGTTGACATATTCATAAGTATTTCTGAGTTTTGTTGTTTTTGTGAGTTTATCTGTTGACAGTAACACAAAGTCAAGAAATTGTTTTATTAAGTGTTATCATCAGAGCACGCAGTCTACAATGAGAGCTCAAGATTTTCACCGCGCGATCTTTGCAACTACATTGCAGAGAGTTTGTCTACGGAGTGTAGATCCTAGGTCTGGTATCACAAAAGGTTTATCAGAGAAAGTTTATCAAAGTGAGTTTCAAGAGTAGCAACTCTGTTGTAAAATGAAATCATGGCTTCTACTTCAAATATGCAACCTTCCACTTTTACTGGAAAAAATTATGAGTTATGGTCCTTGACCATGAAGGCATTATTTCGGGGTCAAGATGTGTGGGAGATAGTTGAAAATTGCTATGTGGAACCAAGAGATCAAATTAAATACAATGCTCTAACACAAGTTGAGAAGGATGTTTTGGAAGATCAAAGGAAGAAGGATGGAAAGAAAATGCTTTACATGCATCAAGCCATGCATGAGAGCATACTACCAAGAGTAACATGAGGAAATCAAGCCAAGGAAGCATGGGACATATTACAAACTTCTTATCGAGGTATGGACAAAATCAAGACTTCAAAAGTACAAATTCTTACAACAAAATCAAGACTTCAAAAGTACAAATTCTTACAAGAGATTTTGAAACTCTATCAATGAAAGACACAAAATCAATAGATTCATTTTACACCCATGTTATTGGCCTGATAATTCAAATTAAGTCTGATAGAGAAACGATAGAGGATAACAAAGTTGTTGAGAAGGTACTTAAGAGTATTTCTCCTAAATTTCACACTCTTATTGTGACTTTGGAAGAAAACAAAGAGCTAGTTAGTTTAGTCTAGATGAGTTGTAAGCCTCCCTCATTAACCATGAACACATATTAAATAGATCAAATATGTAATTAGAAAATTCATTTTCCATGCAGTCATCTATAATTCATGTAAGAGGAAGGAGGAGAGATAACTCTAGAGGGAGAGGAAGTAGTTTTGCAAGAGGAGGACTGATCCAGATTATTTTTGGCACAAAATGAGAGCGGAGATATAATAAAGAAATGTACAGAGATATCTCGGATATCCGATATTATAAAAAAAAGTATTAGATATGCAACCATAAACAAAGATATACAATAATACACAATTTTATATTAATGAGCGAAAATGTACAAAGACTGTAAAATACAGAGTGCAGAAAGACTCAGTAGATTGGTGGGAGCTTATCTCTGAGAAGAGATGTGACGACTACTCGCATCCGTGAGAAGATGATTTTACAATGAGGCTCCAAAAACATGTTTATCATAAAGAAAATCCAAAATCCTAACCCCGGAAGATGAAAAGCCAACAGTTTTGTGGACCTCGTTTTGGGTAGTTTGGTGTATCAACTTCTTGGGTGCATAACTTTGGCATATGATCTTCATTTGGGACACACGATAGCTCGTTGGAAAGGTATAGTCAAGGTGATTCATTTTTCGGGATAAAACAGAGCCTTTGGCTATCATTGATAATATCGATCCCTAAAATCCTTCATTTAGGCCTTCAAAATGGCCCCGTAAGTTAAAAATTGCTAAAAATAGTAAATTGCAAAAAATGTCAGAAAATTGTTTTGAGCGGAAAAGGTGGGTGGCCACTGTAACACGATTATCTTGTGCGCACTAAGAGAACTTATCCTTGAGGACACTTGCTTGCAAGTCATCGATATTATTATACTATTGACCATTTGATTATGATTATAAGATATCACGGATATGATGATATGTTATTTTGTTGTATTTACATAGATAGGTGCTATTGACTGGGTTCTCCTGAGTGTGCAATACTTTGTACATTGAGGATGCAGATGAATCAATGAAAACCCTTGGACTCCAAATTGAGTTAGGGAGTGGATTGTTGGGTTGAATTTTGTTTATGTGACATATATACATATGATTAGATGTTATGATGATTGATTATTATTGCTGACATGATTCGTTGATGAATGCAGGTTGACAATAGCTTGCTGACCATACTTACATGTGGAGTAGAGGGGTCATGCAGGACAACTAGAGACTTGAGGGAGAGGTGTGGCAACAGCCATACCACAACCTACTAGCACTCTCGTCATGGATCGAACTATACGTTAAGGATTACCTAGATCGAGAAGACCCATGATGTCGTGAGGGTAGACAGTGATAGTTGCCCACAATGATTCTAAGGGGCACACAATAAGGCAGGGTCCTTATTCCTTAGAGGACCTTAGTCTCCCATAAGATCACCTCGCAGAGTATTGGCTTGAGGGGTTTGATGTCTACCAAAGTCATTTAAGAGGCCAGTGGCACCCTTGGAGAACGCAGTGCATCCTGAAGGGCATGTCGCGCAAGGAAAATGGAAAGAGGCGAGTGGCACCCTTGGAGCACGTAGTACATCTTGAAGGGCACGTTGCGCAAAGAAAATGGAAAGAGGTGAGTGACACCTTTGGAGAACCTAGTGCATCCTGAAGGGCACGTTGCGATATTAACTGGTAAGTGAATAAGCCTAGTCGACCTTAAAATGAATGATGTGATAAGTAAGATTTAAAAACAATATTCCCTAATAAAAATGTCGACCACCCTAGTGAAATTAAAACCTAGGTCTAAGTAGAACATGTGGCCAAAAAAAATAATAATAAATAAACATGTAACAAGAAGGGGGGTAAGAAGAGTACCCCTAGCGTTCGCTTGGAGGTATCGATGAGGTAACATCGGTTGGCAAGCGAGAGTTGGTTGTAGCACGCGCAAGACAAAAACTTCGGGGCATTCACGTTTGGATAATGTACACATGTTAAAGTTGTTACTTGCAATGAAATTTAATTAACACTTGTTATATGTATGTGCTCGGTTGAAGATTTCATTGCCATGAGCTTTCTTGCAACTGCTTTCCTACGGTATTTGTAATCCCCTTGCTCGATGTATTATGAATTGATTCCCATGGAGAAACCAACCTCTCATCACAATGACTTTTCTGCGTTTTCTTTTATTGATTATTACAAAGAAAATTTGAGTTCTTATCTTATGTCCCTTATCTCTTAAGTTATTAGTCCGTGCCTAAGCAGTCGACCAAGAGCCGAATCGACGGTCGTCACTCCAGTGTTTAAAGACTTATAGATTAAAATGCCCCACTTTCATGTGCATGGATAATAAATGAAGGATAATTTTTCGCCCAACCATCTATCCCATACTTATCTCTACGTTTTCCTCTAATGATAAATCTCTACGCTTGAATGATAAATCTCTGCATTTTCTAGATGATTAATCCTTGTGTTTTTGTGAATGAGTATCTTTGCGTCTTGATTGATTCATTTCTGAATGAGTAATCTTTGTGTTTTTGTGAATGAGTGTCTTTGCGTCTTTGATTGATACATTGTTGAATGATTAATCTTGTGCCTTCTTATGAATGAATTTTCTCTTAATTAAAACGTTTTCAAGAATGCAAAAACGTGGCTCTTACATCCGCAGATCATGAATGAATTTTCTCTTAATTAATTTTTTTTTAGGAATGCAAAACTGCGGCTCTTACATCCATAGACCATGAATGAATTTTCTCTTAATTAGAATGTTTTCAGGAATGCAAAAACGTGGCTCTTAAATCCACAAACCATGAATGAATTTTCTCTTAATTACAACATTTTCAGGAATGCAAAAACGTGGCTCTTACATCCATAGATCATGACTGAATTCTTTCTTAATTAAAATGTTTTCAAGAATGAAAAAAACATGGCTTTTACATCCACAGATCCTGAATGAATTTTCTCTTAATTAGAACGTTTTCAGGAATGCAAAAACGTGGCTCTTACATCCATAGATCATGAATGATTTTTTTCTTAATTAAAACATTTTCATGAATGCAAAAAAGTGGCTCTTACATCCACAGATCATGAATGAATTTTCTCTTAATTAAAACGTTTTCAAGAATGAAAAAACGTGTCTCTTACATCCAGAGAGCATGAATAATTTCTCTCTTAAATAAAAAAAAATTAGGAATGCAAAATCTTGGCTCTTACAGCCATAGATTATGAATAAATTTTCTCTTAAATAAAACGTTTTTGGAATTTCGAATCGCGCGTATTGCAAGCATAGATCAGAGTGGAATCTTCTCTAAAATAAAAATAGATTAATTGATTTTATATATTCAATTTTATGGACAAAGATTTCATATCTTTTATGGACAAAGATTTTATATTATTTATAACTGCTAAATCCTTTTAATGGACAACAAATCCTCGAAAAAGATAATGTAGACATAACCTCAATTTTGTTGACATCTTTGTGGTTGTTTGACCATGATCCTTCCATAAATATTGTAAATTCCTTAATGGACATCAATATTGAATAGACAACGATGTATCCAAATTACAGTAACCCTTTTAGACACTGATATATTTATTAGGCAACGATATCTCATTGTTGTTATCAACGATTATCTTTAACTATAGTAATATTTATCAATAAATATAGTAATACATCCTGCAATTATAGTAATATCTATATAGATTATATAGATAGCGAATTTAAATGCGTTCCATAGATAACAATTTTATTATATTGTTTTAGTTTGAAAGATACCATATTCAGTATTAAAAAACATGTTTTATATCGTTTTAAAAGACATGTTCCATATTTGTTTATGTTTAAAAGATAGTGAAATCACCCTTAGGAAATACTTATATCTGTTTTAGTTTTTAAAGACAACGAATTATATTGTTCAAAGACATGTTTCCTATTTGTTTCAGTTTAAAAGATAGTGAATTCCTCCTTAGGAAAATACTCATCTGATATTGGAATAGGAAAATAGTTACAATGAGCTAATTGTTTTGATAATAATTATTTTAATGTGTACATATTGAAGTATGTTTGAAATAGAATTTGTTGCACAAGATATTTAATGTGTTGTATGAATTCTATAGTCGTCAGATTCCCTTGTGTCTTGTTAACTTGTCGTTTGGGTGCTTGCGTTAGTCATCATGTGTTTCGACAATTAATTTGGTCTCCTAGCGCATTGAATTTTCTTGGGTTATTGGTCTAGATGTGTTATGTTGAGCCTTGGTCACTATCATGCCTAACACCTAGTGACGACATGATTCCTGATGAGGGGATCCTACCCATTTGATGGATATATGCGAATGATAACCTGTCCATAGTCTTGTGCTTCTTGATGGGGGCGTATTGTTCGTTGTAATAGATGTTGGTACTTGGTCCTGTAACACCTTAATTCATTTGGTTTTATGTGTCGTAGATGTTATCTTGTAGGAGTTGTCCTACTGGTGTCGGGCGGGTAGTCGTTTTTATCTATCTATTGATTATTACATGTTTCATCCAGTTTCCTGGTGTGCTAGTATGCTAAGTCATTATTGTCTGTTTCCTGATCTACGTGCATTGTGTTCTTCGTCAAGTTGCATTGTTTAACTATTGTCGTTGTTTCCTTCCCACAAAATAAAATAATTTTTTTTTTTTTTTTTTTGTGTCTCTTGTAGTCGTAACAATGGGGTTGTTACATATGGTATCAGAGAATATTCAACCCTATGTGTAACGACCCCTTCGTTAAGTCTATGGATAGCGAAGTCAATAGGAATTTTTTTTTTTCTTTTTAACAAATAAGCAATTAACAACATCACCTAATTCATATCAATGCAAAAACCCATGGCATCATAACTAAAGTGACACATGATCAGAATATAAATAAACTCTACAATATCATTGCGGAACGAAATTGCAAACTATAATGCCAACCAATCTCATCATTTTATCACCAATAACAATATTTTTTTCCGAATATAAAACTGCTTCCTACTTCACCATTAAAATCATACCGTTGCCACTCACCCGCTTCGGAGACGTCCCTCGCGCTATGTCGCTTCCCTCGCTCCGTGCCGCTTCTGCTTGTCGACCAAAGAAAGCTCACTGGTACCTCCCAGCCAAATGATAGGGGTACTCTTCTTCCCCCTTAGCCCCCCGAGCCGCAAAGGGGCCACACAAGCACCAGAGATAAACTAGCGTCTCAGCTCGCCTCCACGCCCGAGCCGCAAAGGGGCCACACAAGCACCAGAGATAAACTAGCGTCTCAGCTTGCCTCCACGGCGGAGCTACCACTCCCACACACAGCTGAGATAAACCCAACTCCTCACAAGCAATCCGTCAAGACACAACTCGGCAGCGTAACATTACGCTAACCCCTCTCCCTTTTCTTCCTTCCTTTCCCCTCCTTTTATAGAATTTTGAGACTGACCTAAATCATAAATCATTAATTAATTAATTTTTAATGACTAACCCTCTAACAGTCTCCGTCGTCCAAGTGTCACACATGCCTTTGGTTCTCCAAAATTAATTTCTTTTTAATTATTAAAAGACTCAAATCTCTCACTACCCCAAAATCACTCCTTCAGTTCTCCTTAAGTTACTCCTTAATCACTCCTTAAATTTATCCTTAAATTACTCCTTAAATTACTCCTTAATCACTCCTTAAATTACTCCTTAATTTACTCCTTAAATCTCTTTAATTTTATTATTTAATTCTCTCTTGTTATTTTTATTTTTTTGAACCCAAAAGATAAATGTCGTTTTTAATCTTTTCATTATAATTCTAAATTCCTAGCTTTTATACTCCCCCACTTTAATAAATTTATTTCTTCTTTATCATTTAAAGGCCATGGGTTTCACTTAAATTAATTACCTCATTACCTTACCCCCTTTAGTTTTAAGAAGACTTTAATTAACACCTAGGAGGGTTTTAGCTTACGCCCTAGGTTTATTTTTGAAGAATCTTTTTTTAGGGCTTGTCAAATTTAACTTAGAGGTGTTTTAATTTAGGTTTTTGATTTGAACAGGGCGACTATTTAATGAGGGGAGTCGTTTTAAGAATTTTATCAGGCGTTAAGGTCCTAGGGTCATCTAAGTTGTCTCATCATCATCATCCATGCGACGTGCCCTTCAGGACGCACCACGTGCTCCAAGGGTACCACTCGCCTCGTTTGCTTCTGTTGCGCGACGTGCCCTTCAGGATGCACCACGTGCTCCAAGGGTGGCACTCGCTGATTTGCATTTCTTTCCGCGACGTGCCCTTCAGGATGCACCACATGCTCCAAGGGTGCCACTCGCTGATTTGCATTTCTTTCCGCGACGTGCCCTTCAGGATGCACCACATGCTCCAAGGGTGCCACTCGCTGAC
>ML777796.1:213693-245124 GCA_009831015.1 Picea engelmannii
TAATTCAAAGTGAATACAAAATAAATTATTTCAATAATAAATTTAATGGAGAAATTAGAAGTGGACCCAACCCGAAAATAAGGAAAGTGGGCCAAGTGACCTAGAAGATGTTTTTAAGGAAGCTACTTGGAGAGTATAAATAAAAGGCAAGGCTCTCTCATTTGAATCACACTTGAAAATATTGAATATATATAGGTGTTTGAGGTAACCTAGGATATCTAAACCAGAATTTTGATTGAAGGTGAAGAAAAGAAGGCCGAAATGCAAGGAAGGATAAATTATTTTGATGGTACTTTCTAAGGTATGTTATTTACAGGCCATCTCCATTTTCCCTATAACTTTTTTTCTATAATGATTGAGACCATGAAATTTCTATTCAAATGAGAAAACATATCCAAGTATCTATAAAATAAAATTCATCTTATGGGTCATTGTACTTTGAGAGTTACACTCCGTGGAAAATAGGGTTTGTGGCCAGTCTTGAAACTAGTCAAAATTAGGTGTTTCAGGTAAAAACGTCATAACTTATTAATAATAGATCCAAATTCAGTGCGACCACATGTTTTTGTTAGGGTATAATATTTAGTATTCTTTGTAATAGTTTTATATCATTTCATCAAATATTTTGTGCGGGGCGCGCTCTATAAGGTTGTTCTCTAGAATAAGCCACAATTCAATAAGGTATGCCATTTTTGCTATAAATCCTCTTTTGAGAGGTTCCAAGTAGTGACACTTGGAGGAATTGAATTAAACATAGTGAATAACATTGTATATCAGTTTAATATATTTATACATTACAGGTTCAAAGTTATGATTACTTCAAGTTAAGGTTGTTGACTAATCCAAAACTGGGCATGTGAGACTAAAGAAAAGTTTGATGAAAATGCTAGTATTTTGTTTTTAAAGTTAAGGAAGGTTTGCAGGAATGTTATCATATACACCAGGTCTATTACAGAGCTACAAATCATATTTGGACGATGAAATTGATGAGGTATTTTGGTTGTGGTACATGTTGAGTACATGGTTGAGACAAGTAGTTGATGAGTTGGTGCACATACATGAGGTGTATAGTTGATGATGTTGGTACATATTGATGAGTCATAGTTGATGAGTAGTTGAAACGTGATTGGTACATACTTGGTAAATGGTTGGATGCACTTGTTTATGGTACAGGTTGATTACAGGTTGGTGCATGGTTGATGCACTTGTTTATGGTACAGGTTGATTACAATTTGAGGTACAGGTTGATGCATGGTTCATGCATTGTTTAGATTTATTGGTACATGTTTACAATGGTATATCTCATAGTGATAGTGTGACAGTGGTTCCATAATTCTACTTCTACTTCAGGGTGGCAGGACGGGGCAAGGACAGGTGATTGTAGCCATCTTCTGGTTGTAGCCACCTTCCGGTTGTAGCCGGAGAACATTGGGGGTTGTAGCCTCCTTCTGGTTGTAGCCAGAGAATTAGGGAGTTGGAGCTTCCCTCATATTGTAGCCTAAGAAACTAGGGGGTTGGATCCTCCTTCCAGTTGTAGCTGGAAAACAAAGGAAGTTGGTGCTTCCAATGAATGTAATTCTTCAAGACATATAAGAAAAATATTCTGTGGTTTTTTCCCGATTTGGGTTTCCACATAAAACACTGATGTACTATGTACGTGTGTGAAGTTTATTTCTTATTGCTCATTATTGGATAATAATTCTACATTGATATAAAATTTGAAGAAAAAGGATTATAATTACACTATTACTGATTCACCCCACCTCTCATTAATCCAACAATTGTATTAGAGCAGGTTCCTTCAAAAATCAATTTAACCACTCAAAGGTAGATCATGGAGAGTACCAAATCGTATAAAAATGGAATACCATAGTTTGATGGACAAAAGTATGATTTTTGGAGCATAAGGATGAAGGCATATATATAGGCACAAGGATTTCAAGTTTGGCAATCAATTGTAGATGGATACACAACACCATCAGTTCCACCAACAAATGACAAACCAGTGAAACTCGGTGAGAATAATTCCAAAGCCATAAATTCACTTTTGAATGGTCTCAGTGATATGGTATTAACAAAAGTTTCACATTGTAAATATGCTAAAGATATTTGGGACAAGCTTCAAAATGTTTATGAAGGAGATTCAAAATTCAAAGAAACAAAACTTCAAACTTACTGAGGTCAGTTCGAACAACAAAAAATGAAGGAAGATGAAGATATTGAAACCTACTTCTTACGAGTCGATGAAACAGTGAATGCAATCATAGGATTGGGAGAAGAAATCAAAGAATTTGTAATTGTTCAAAAGGTACTAAGATATCTTCCTATGAGATTAAACCCTAAGATATAAACACTAGAATAAATATCAGATCTAAACTCAATAAGAATGGACGAACTGCATGGAATATTCACAGCATATGAGATGAGAACTGAACAGGAAAATCCAGATGTAAAAGAAGCATCCTTCAAAGCATCCAAAAGATCAAAGAAAAATAAAAAGGAACAAGAAGAATATAGCAGCAGTAGCGACGTCTGGGAAGATGATGAAGAAGTGGCCAACTTCATCAAAAGACTGAACAAGGGAACCAACGATAGGTACAGAGGTAAGCTTCCTTTAATTTGTTTTAATTGTGATGGTATTGGTCATTTTTCTAACAAATCTCCTCATAAGAAAAAGATAAATGATGAAGGTTACTCAAAAGGGAGACAAACATATAAAGGTAAAAGAACTACAAAGAAAGTTTTCAAGAAAAACAATTGAACCAAAGAAGACATCTCATCATATGATGAAGATGAAGTCCGTGACAGTGAAACAGGGAGAGTTCTATTCATGGTAGTAGAAGACTCTGATAAAGAAGACTTCGAAGAAGAATATGAAGAAGCATATGAAGAATAAATTGAAGAGGCAGAAGTTGACTTCTGAGAAGAATTAATGAGTGCCATAGAAGTTGTCAGAAGAGAAAAGAAGAAAAACAAGAAACTACAAGCAAAACTAGATAAAAAAAAAAGACACTCAAGAACTAGAACAAATGATCACAAAATTGAAGGTTCAAGTAGAAGAAGATAACAGAATTGAAGAAGCACTCAAAGAACAACTAGAAGGAAAGGACAAGATCATTGTAAACCTGGAAGTAGAGATTGTCACACTAAGAAAGGATATTCAAAAGAAAAATATGCAGAATAGCTCAAAAGTTTTGGATGACATTATCAACAGTAAAAAATCTTATCTTGACAAGTCCGGACTTGGATACAATCAGACAAAAAAGGGATCAAGCTCCAAAACAACAGAACATGAAACAAATCCAAAAAGTTATGCAGAAACAATCAAAGGTGATAAAAAGATATACAAGGAAGATTACAGGGACACTCCACCACCGAGAAGATTCAGATTTCAGAATCAACAACAGATAGACATGCCTCAAGAAGAAGAAGGATTCATAAGAGCACCTCCTTTCATAATATCTTCAACTACGAGGTATCAAAATATATTTTTTGGTTTATGTTATGATTGTAATAATTTTGAACATAAAACTATAAATTGTAGAGCTAACAATAAGAACAATAACTACTTTGAGAGCCATACACAAAGGGGTTATTCAAGAAGACCTGGTGAAACGCAGAGAAGAAGTTACAACAGCTTTTAATCCTTGAGCATTGAAGTGGAATGTTACAAATGTAACAATTTTGGACACATGGCCAAAAATTGCAGAATGACAGTCCCTCCTAAAGAACCTCAACAGAGTCACAAACAAGAACCTCCGAAAATGACATGGATAAGAAAGCAAGATCAATATAGAAATGAATAATGCACAGTCGCTCTACAAGCTAAACAAAAGAAACAAGGTTGGTATGTTGATAGTGGATGTTCAAAACACATGACAGGTGATAGAGACAAGTTTCTTACATCACGAAAGGAAAGAGATGGATCAGTCTCCTTTGGAAATGATGATTCATCCAAAATCATTAGAAAATACACAGTCTAAATTGGGAACAAGCATGAAAAGGCAGAAAATGTTCTACTAGTAGAAGATATGAAACATAATATTTTAAGCGTGATTCAAATGTGTGACCAAGGTCATAAATTTACTTTTGATTCACAAAAATGTGAGATAAGAAAAGAAGGTTCAGGGAAATTGGTCGCTACAACTGCAAGAACTTCAAGCAACATATATGTGTTAAGCAAAATTGGAAATGAAAAGTGTTGTCTAGGAAAGGAAGATGAAAGTTGGCTATGGCACAAAATAATGGGTCACATGCATTTTGATAACCTTGTCAAAGTTAGCAAAAGAGAAACAGTCAGAGAAATGCCCCAGATCACGAAACCAACCAACACTTTATGCAAGCATTGCCAACAAGGAAAGAAAAAAAAGACCAGGTTCAAATCAAAGGAATATTCAACAACAAAACCACTATAAACTGTGCATACTGATCTAGTTGGACCAACTACAACAAAAGGCTTAAAAGGTGAGAGATATTTTATGTTATTAGTTGATGATTATACAAGAATGACTGCAGTTTTCTTTCTCAAGAACAAATCAAAATCTTTTGAAAATTTCAAGATCTACAAGGAAATGGTTGAAAATGAGATGGATTCAAGAATCAAATTCTTAAAATTGGATAATGGAAGAGAATTCACCTCAAAAGAATTTATGGACTACTGCAAAAATCATGGAATAAAAAGGCAATTCTTCGTCACTAGGACAGCTCAACAGAATGGAGTTGTTGAAAGAAAGAGTAGGACAGTACAACAAATGGCTCGAACAATGATAATGTATTCAAAGTTGATAGATATTTTTTGGACACGGGCAGTGCATACAATAGTTCACATTGAAAATAGAGTAATGCTCAGAAACAACACTGATAAAACTCCCTACGAGCTATGGAAAGGAAGACTAACAAATGTGAAGCACTTCAAAGTTTTTGGAAGCAAATGCTACATCAAAAGATAAGATGGCAGAATGGGAAATTTTGACTCTCGTGTGGACAAAGGAATACTTGTTGGTTACTCAAGTACAAGGAAATAATACAAGTGTTACAATCTAAGATTAAACAAAGTTGTGGAAAGCATCAACGTAACAATTGATGAAACAGACAGACCAGAATCAAAGGAAGAAGAAAACTAATCAATGAAACAACTTTTTGAAGAAGATGATGAAAAAGAAGAAGAAGAGGAAGATGAAGATGAAGCGAATCTCACAGAAGTAGAAGAGAAAGTTCAAAAGTATCTCTAAAGACACCTAGAAAGCGAGTACATAAGAATCATCCTTCAGATCAGATTATTGGAAACAATGATGCAGGAGTTGAGACTAGAAGAAAAATACGTTCACCAGAACAAACACACCTATCACTCTTATATACAATTGAACCAAACTGTTTTGAAGAAGCCAACAAGGATGAATTTTGGAATAAGGCGATGGATGAAGAATTAGATCAAATAGAGAAAAATAACACTTGGGAATTGGTTCCAAGACCAAAGAATAAGAATGTGATCGACACAAAATGGGTTTTCAGGAATAAATTGAATGAAGATGGACAAGTTACAAGGAACAAAGCTAGATTGGTATGTAAAGGATATGCACAGATTGAAGGAATCGACTTTGAAGAGACATTTTCCCCAGTTGCCAGAATGGAAGCAATCCATTTTCTTTTAGCTTAGGCATGCTCCAAAAATGTTAAAGTATATCAGATGGACGTAAAATCATCTTTTCTAAATGGGGAACTTGAAGAAGAAGTCTACATTGAACAACCAAAAGGATTTCAGTTGTCAGAGAACACAAAGTATGTGTGTAAATTAAAGAAGGCCTTGTATGGTCTAAAACAAGCTCCTAGAACATGGTACTCCATATTGGATAAGTATCTGCAGCAGGCCGGGTTAATAAAAGGAAGTGCATACAACAACCTCTACATCAAGTTAAGTCAAGGTAATATTTTATTAATTGAATTTTATATTGAGGATATTATTTTTGGTAGTGATGATGATAGGCTAAGCCAAAAATTTGCAAAAGACATGTATAATGAATTTGAAATGTCATGACTTGGAGAACTATCCTTCTTTCTAGGACTTCAGATACGTCAAAGCAACCAAGGAATTTTTATTTCTCAAACCAACTATATGAGAGAAATGCTAAAGAGGTTCGGAATGGAAGATTCCAAACCAGTTATCACTCCCATGCAAACCAGTTGTAAGTTGAGCAAAGATGATAATTCCAAGTCTACAGATCAGAGGCAATATAGGTCAATGATTGGCAGCCTACTAGATGTGACAACATTCAAACCAGATGTAATGTGGGCAGTTAGACAGGTGGCACAATTTCAAGAAGAACCAAAGGAATCACATGTATTAGCAGTAAAGAGGATCTTCAGATATCTCAAAGGAACAGACTATTTTGGATTATGGTATCCAAAAGGAAAAGATCTATCACTTATTACCTACACAGATGCAGATTGGGAAGGTTGTTTTGATGATCGACGAAGCACCAGTGGAGCAGCATTCTACTTAGGTGAGTGTTTGGTATCATGGCTAAGCAAGAAACAAACATCGATATCTCTATCTATAGCCGAGGCAGAGTATATTGCAACAACAACATGTTGTACACATGTTCTTTGGATGAAACAAACTTTGACAAATATACAAGTTGAATATGATGAGCCCATTCCAATATATAGTGATAATACAAGTGCCATCAATATCTCAAAAAACTCGGTGATGCACTCCAATATGAAGCACATTCCAATCAAGTATCACTTTCTACGGGAACAGGTTGCAGAAAATAACATCAGAGTTGAGTATGTGGGCACAAAAGAACAAGTGGCAGACATCTTTACAAAACCACTTCCACGGGAATCCTTTGAATATCTTTGCCAAAGACTTGGAGTTATTTGTACTCCAAAAATGAATTCTTTTTGAATTCTTATCTTATATGTCTTATATGTACACGAGGAAGCACCATAAGAGGATAGTCTGTTAGGGGGAGCAACCTCGGATGGAAAGATACCTTTGCCATTGATGACAAAGGGGGAGAGATTTATCAGATGTAGAGGACAGAGGCATGGTTCTAGGGGGAGAATATTTATCATATGCAGAGGACAAAGGCATGGTTCCAGGGGGAGCATGAGTGATATGATTTCAGTATTGCATCAGAGTGTTGCCATCAATGCCAAAGGGGGAGATTGTTGATTAAGGTTGGTTGTCATTGATGTCAACCCTTGAAGAAAGACCCGTAGCACAAAGGCTTGGGTAATGGACCCAATAATATTTGATGTAAATATGACTCATTATTATTTTTTCACAGTTGATAAGAAGTAAATATGGATGAACTCCAAAGTGGTCCCCTTATGGTGAAATCCCTCACGGGAAGATGCTTTGTGGAGTAAGAGAACCCATGCTTATTTGTGGAATAATGAGATGAATGAAAGTGATTTTTTCAGGGAAAATATCCTATATGTATAGTGATTGTCATTTCATTTTTTTTGGTATGTGGAACGTCACATAATTCCTCACGGTTAGAGAGTTATGGCCATGAGAAGTTGGAGACCCCAGGTTTGGGTAATAGACCTAAGTTTATTTGATGGGTAACGGCATGAGTTATGATATATTTTTACATAATACCATTCTATATGGATAGTACATGTCATTCCATTTTTTTTGGTATGCAGAACATCACATAACTCCTCACGGTTTGAGATTTATGGCCTTACGAAGTTGGAGGACCCTCATATGTCATCTAGAAGCCCCAAAAGGTTAAAGTAGTCAAAGTGGTTTAAGATATTTTTAAAGGTAAATAATAAAGTGAATTGATGTGTGTATTATAATTCAAAGTGAATACAAAAAAAATTATTTCAATAATAAATTTAATGGATAAATTAGAAGTGGACCCAACCCTAAAATAAGGAAAGTGGGCCAAGTGACGTAGAAGATGTTTTTAAGGAAGCTACTTGGAGAGTATAAATAAGAGGCACGACTCTCTCATTTGAATCAAAATTGAGAATATTGAATATATATATGTTTCTAAGGTAACCAAGGATATCTAAACTAGAATTTTGAGTGAAGGTGAAGAAAAAAACGCCAAAATGGAAGGAAGGATAAATTCTTTTGATGGTGCTTTCTAAGGTATGTTATTTACAGGTCATCTCACCATTTTCGCTATAACTTTTTTTCTATAATGATTCAGATCGTGAAATTTCTATGAAAGTGAGAAAACATATCCAATTGTATGTAAAAGAAAATTCATCTTGTGGTTCGTTGTATTTTTGGAGTTACACTCCATGGAAAATAGGGTTTTTGGCCAGTCCTGAAACTAGTCAAAATAAGGTGTTTCGGGTAAAAACGTCATAACTTATTTATAACAGATCCAAATTCAGTAAAACCAAATGTTTTGGTTAGGGTACAGTCTATAGTATGATTTTGAGTAGTTTCAGATCATTTCATCAAAAAATTTGTGCGGGGCACGCTCTACAAGGTCGCTCTCTAGAATAAGCCAAAATTCAACAAGGTATGCCATTTTTGCTATAACTCATTTTCTAAGAGGTTCCAAGTAGTGAAACTTGGAGGAATTGCATCAAACACATTGAATAACATTGTGTATCAATTTCATATCTTTATACATTATAGGTTCAAAGTTATGATTACTTCAAGTTAAGGTTGTTGACTAATCCAAAACTAGGCATGTGAGACTAAAGAAAAGTTTGATGAAAATGCTAGTCTCTTGTTTTTAAAGTTAAGGAAGGTTTGAAAGAATGCGATAATATATACCAGGTCTATTACAGAGCTACAAATCAGATTTGGATGATGAAATTGATGAGGTATTTTGGTTGTGGTAGATGTTGAGTACATGGTTGAGACAAGTAGTTGATGAGTTGGCGCACATACATGAGGTGTATAGTTGATGATGTTGGTACATACTGATGAGTCATATTTGATGAGTAGTTCACTCATGATTGGTGCATTCCTGGTACATTTTTGGATGCACTTGTTTATGGTACAGGTTGATTACAGGTTGAGCTATAGGTTGATGCATGGTTGATGCATGGTTCAGATTTATTGGTATAGGTTTATAGCGATATATCTCACTGTGATAGTATGACAGTGGTTCCATCATTCTACTTTTACTTCAAAGTGGTATGATGGGGCAAGGACAAGTGGTTGTAGCCACCTTTCGGTTGTATCCAGAGAACATTGGGGGTTGTAGCCTTCTTCTGGTTGTAGCCAGAGAATTGGGGAGTTGGAGCTTCCCTCAGGTTGTAGCCTGAGAAACTAGGGTTTTGGAGCCTCCTTCCAGTTACACCTGGAAAATAAAGGAAGTTGGTGCTTCCAATGGATGTAATTCTTTAAGACATTTAAGGAAAAATATTCTGTGGTTTTCTCCCGATTTGGGTTTCCACGTAAAACACTGGTGTACTGTGTATGTGTGTCATTGTTTATTTCTTACTGCTCATTATTGGATAATAATTCTACATTGATATAACATTTGAAGAAAAATGATTATAATTATGCTATTACTGATTCACGCCCCGTCTTAGTAATCCAACAGGATTTCCACTGATGGCAAGGAGACATGACTCGATTTTTGTGGTAGTCGACACTCTGACAAAGAGTGCTCATTTTATTCCTGTGCATATGACATATCAGGCACCAAACATAGCTAGAGTTTTCATCGGTGAAATTGTGAGGCTGCATGGTGTGCCTAAGTGGATTATATCTGATCGAGGATCGATGTTTAATTGGTGAGTTTGGACTACTTTGCATGAGGCCTTGGGAATCAAAGTTAACTTTAGTACCACATATTAGCCGGTGACAGAAGGGTAGATCGAACGAACAAACTAAATCTTGGAGGACATGTTGTGTATGTACGTTATGGACCAACAAAAGTGTTGGGAAGAATTCTTTCCACTGGTAGAATTTTCATATAACAACAGTTATCAAAGCACCATTAAGATGGCACCTTTCGAGTTTCTTTACAGGAGAATGTATCATACGCCTTGAGTTAGGATTGACTTGAATATAGGTTCCTGGTCGGGCCAAAGCGATCCAAGAAATGAAAAATTGAATGCAAACAATAATACAAGGAATCAAAGAAGCGCATGATCGACATAAGAGTTACGTCGATGCACTATGTGTCGACCATAGTTACAAAGTTGGAAATCGAGTATTCTTGCAGGTGAAACCACATAAGATTTCAATCAAGTTTGGAAAGGGTGCTAAACTCTCTCCTAGGTTAATGGGACCTTTCGAGATTGTGGAAAATAAGGGGCCCGTGGCCTATCGACTAGCCTTTTCTGATTCCTTGAGGCGTATGCATGATGTTTTTCATGTATCTATTTGAGACATTATATTAGTGATCCTACACATGTTATTGACATGATTTCCTTGCAGGTATATGATGAAGGTGCGCTCATGGCTGAGCCAATCCGCATCCTGGACCATGGGCATTCAAAAACTACGACGTCAAACAATAGATCAGTTCAAGGTTCAGTGGGACAACTATAGTCTTCACTCAATGACCTATGAGGACACATATGATATGCGTCATTAGTTTCCATTTTTGTTTGATAGATAGACTTATGATACTGTGGTGCATATTTTTTTTCCGGCACCTATATACTGTGAAACTTCAGGATGAAGTTTAAACCAAGAGGGGGTGTATGTAACATCCCTCTCTTGTGTGCACTGAGAAAACTTATCCTTGAGGACACTTGCTTGCAAGTGATCTGAATTATTATACTTTTGGTAGTTTGATTATGATTATGAAATATTATGGATATGATGATACATTATTTTGTTGTATTTACATAGATAGGTGCTATTGATTGGGTTCTCCTGAGTGTGCAGGACTTTAGACATTGAGGATGCAGAGGCATTGATGAAATCCCTTGGAGTCTGGATCAAGTCAGGGAGTGGATTTTTGGGTTGAATGTTATTGGTGTGACATATGTACATATGATTAGATGTTATTATGATTGATTATTATTGCTAACATTATTCGTTGATGGATGCAGGCTGATGATAGATTTCTGACCAGACTCACATGTGGAGCAGAGGGGTCATGCAGGACAACCAGAGACTTGAGGCAGAGGTGTGGCAGCATCCCTGCCACAACCTACTAGCACTCCCACCGTGGCTTGAACTCCAAGTTAACGGTTACCTAGTTAGAGAATACCCACGATGTTGTGAGGGTAGAATGTGACAATTGCTCATGATGATTCTAAGGGGCATGCAATAAGGAAGGGGTGTTATTCCTTAGAGGCCCTTAGTCTCCAACAAGATCACCTGGAAGAGTATTGACTCTAGGGGTTTGATGTCTACCAAAGTCAATCAAGAGGCGAGTGGCACCCTTGGAGTATGTAGTGCGTCCTGAAGAGCACGTCATGCAAGGAAAATGGAAAGAGGCGAGTGGCACCCTTGGGGAATGTAGTGCATCTTGAAGGGCATGTCATGCAAGGAAAAAGGAAAGAGGTGAGTGGCACGCTTGGAGCACCTAGTGCATCCTGAAGGGAACCTCACGATTTTAACTGGTAAGTGAATAAACCTACTTAGCCTTAAAATGAATGATGTGATAAGTAAGATTTAAAAACAATTTTCCCTAATAAAAATGTTGCCTAGCCTAGTGAAACTAAAATCTAGGTCTAAGTAGAACATGTGGTAAAAAAATAATAATAATAAATAAACATGTAACAAGAAGGGGGGTAAGAGATTCAAATTTATTTATTAAAGTCAAAATTATAATGGAGGATTGAAATTTTAAAAAGGGAAATGGTTGTTTTTATCTACATTTGCTAATTTAATTTTTAGTTGGAAAGAAAAGAGGGTAATGGTTGTTTTATCTACACTTGCTAAATTATTTTTTAATTAAAGAGGAAAAAGGGTAAATGGTTGTTTTATCTACACTTGCTAAATTGATTTTTAGTTGAAAAGGAAAAATAGGGAAACTTAAAATAAATAGGAAACTTAAAGAAACAGAGGAAACTTAAAGAAAAGGGGAAATGTAAAGAAAAATTTGAATCTCTAACTTAGTAAGGAATCTTGCCTTGGGAACTTGCTATTTATGAACTCAACTAGGAATTAAGTAAGGTGTAAGTCATTTAAGATTTGTAAGGGAATTTTGGGAAACCAAGGAGCATTTTTAGGAATCCTTTTAGGTGTGTGACAGAAATAGGAATATTTAATTAATTGATAAAATTGATTTTCTGGTGCAACTAGGGGATGGGTGACATGTGTACGGGGGATTTTTTTCGAAATTAATTAACTAAAAAAAGAATTTCATGAGAATTTGGGAAACTAATTACTTAAAAAACTCTATAAAAAGGATGGAGGAGGAGTATGGATCTGATCATTTTGCATAACGTTACGCTGCTGAAATTTTACTTTGACTGAACTTTCTCTTGTGGGAGTTGGGATACCCAACTCGGGTAAGAAGTGGTAGCTCGACCTTGTGAGGTGAGTTGGGTTCTAGAATTCTCTGGTTTGTGTGCATGGCCCCTTTTCAGCTCGGGGGCTCAGGGGGAAGAGGAGTACCCCTAGCATTGGTTGGCAGGTACCGGTAAGGTCACATCGATTGGAAAACGAGAGCTGGATGGAGTATGCGTGAGACAACAACTTCGAAGAATTCACTTTTGGCTAAGGTATGCCTGTTAAAGTTGTTACTTGCAATGAAATTTAATTTACACCTTTTATTTTTCTATGCTCGGTTGAATATTTCATTTCCAAGAGCTTTCTTGCACCTGTTTTCCTACGGTATTTGCAATCCCCTTGCTCATTGTATTCTGAATTGATTCCCATGGAGAACACAACCTATGATTAAAATGACTTATCTGTGTTTTTTTTTATTGATTATTATGAAGAAAAAATGATTTTGTATCTTCTGTCCCTTATCCCTTAAGTTATTATTTTGTGCCTGAGTAGTCTTCCAGGAGCTGAATCGACGGTCATCACTCCGTTGTTTAAAGAATTATAGATTCAAATGCCCTACTTTTCTATGCATGGATAATAAATGAAGGATAATGTTTCACCCAACCATCTATCCCATACTTATCTCTACATTTTTCTCTTATGATAAATCTCTGTCATTGAATGATAAATCTCTGCATTTTCTAGATGATTAATCCTTGTGTTTTTGTGAATGAGTATCTCTACATCTTGAGTGATTCATTTTTGAATGAGTAATATTTGTGTTTCTTTGAATGAGTATCTTTGCATATTTGATTGATTCATTGTTGAATGATTAATCTTGCACCTTCTTATGAATGGATTTTCTCTTAATTAAAATGTTTTCAGGAATGCAAAAACGTGGCTCTTACATCCACTGATCATGAATGAATTTTCTCTTAATTAAAACGTTTTCAGGAATGTAAAAACGTGGCTCTTACATCCACAGATCATGAATGAATTTTCTCTTCATTAGAACATTTTCAGGAATGCAAAAACATGTCTCTTACATCCACAAATCATGAATGAATTTTCTCTTAATTAAAACGTTTCCAGGTATGCAAAAACGTGGCTCTTACATCCAAAGATCATGAATGAATTTTCTCTTAATTAGAACATTTTTAGGAATGAAAAAATGTGGTTCTTACATCCACAGATCATGAATGCATTTTTTCCTAATTAAAATGTTTTTAGGAATTCAAAAACATGGTTCTTACATCCACAGATCATGACTGAATTTTATCTTAATTATAACGTTTTTAGGAATGCGAAAAAGTGGCTCTTACATCCATAGATCATGAATGATTTTTTTCTTAGTTAAAACATTTTTAGGAATGGAAAAATGTGGCTCTTACATCCCCAGATCATGAATGAATTTTCTCTTAATTAAAACATTTTCAGGAATGCAAAAATGTGGCTCTTACATTCACAGATCATGAATAAATTCTCTTAAATAAACGTTTTCAGGAATGGAAAATCATGGCTCGTACATCCATAGATTATGAATAAATTTTCTCTTAAATAAAACATTTTTGGAATGCCGAATCGGGCGTATTTCAAGCCTAGATCAAAGTGGAGTCTTCTCTAAAATAAAAATAGATTAATTTCTTTTATATATTCGATTTTATGGACATCGATTTTATATCTTTTATGGACAACGATTTCATATATTTATAATGGTTAAATACTTTTAATGGACAAGAAATCCTCAACAGCGATAACGTAGACAAAACCTCGATTTTGTTGACAACTTTGTGGTTGCTTGACCACGATCCTTCCATAAATATAGTAACTTCCTTAGTGGAAAGAAATATCGAATAGACAACGATGTATCCAAATTACACTAACCCTTTTAGACAATGATATATTTATTAGGCAACGATATGTCATTGTTGTTATCATCGATTATCTTTAACTACAATAATAATTATAAATAAATACAATAATACATCCCACAATTACATTAATATCTATATATATTATATAGATAGAGAATTTAAATGTGTTCCATAGATATCAATTTTATTATATTGTTTCAGTTTGAAAGATAACATATTCAGTTTTAAAAGACATTTTTATATTGTTTTAAAAGACATGTTCTATATTTGTTTCTATTTAAAAGATAGAGAAATCACCCTTAGGAAATACTTATATCTATTTCATATTTTAAAGACAACGAATTATATTGTTCCAAGACATATTTTCTATTTGTTTCAGTTTAAAAGATAGAGAATTCCTCCTTAGGAAAATACTGAACTGATATTGGAATTGGAAAATAGTTTCAATGAGCTAATTGTTTTGATAATAATGATTTTAATGTGTACAAATTAATGTATGTTTGCAATAGAATTTGTTGCACAAGGAATTTAATGTGATTTATGATGTCATAGTCGTCAAATTCCCTTGCTTATTGTTGACTTGTTGTTTGGATGCTTGGGTTAGTCGTCATGTGTTTGTATAGTTAATTCAATCTCCTAGCGTGTTGAATTTTCTTTGGTTATTTGTCTAGATGTGTTATGTTGCACCTTGGTCAACATCACGTGTAACACCTGGTGACGACATGATTCCTGATGAGGGGATCTTGCCCATCCAATAGATGCAAATAATAACCTGGCCATAGTCTTGTGCTTCCCAATGGGGGCGTATTGTTCGTTCTAATAGATTTTGGCACTTGGTCCTATAATGCCTTACTGCATTTGGTTTTGTGCATCATAGAGGTTTCTATGTCTTGGTCGTCGAAGCCGATGCATCGGTTTGTTGATGTTTTCCTTTAGCTTGTAGGCGTTGTCCTGCTGGGGTTAGGTGGGTAGTCATTTTTATCTATCTATTGATTATCGCACGTTTAATCCAATTGTTTGATGTGTTAGTATGCTAAGTAATTGTTGTTTTTTTCTTGATCTACGTGCATTGTGTTTTTCATCAAGTGTCCTTGTTTAACTGTTGTCGTTGTTGCCTTCCTGCAAAATACAAAAAAAAAAAACTTTTGTGTTGTGTCGGTTGTAGTCATAATAATGGGGTCGTTATAGCCATTGATATCCACCAGGATCAAGGAAACAATAGGAGTCCTGCAAATACTAGTGGAAGAGGCAAAATCCCAAATACAAGTCAACCAAGTTGTCAGAGATTTGATAAATCAAAGATCCATAGACATTAATGTAAAAAGTATGGACATTGTGCTTATAAATGACAATATAATTAGAGTAAGCAAGAAAAAGAGTAGTCAAATAACGAAAATACTCCCTCCAACCTTATGTTTATGGTGTGCACTGAAGAAATGCCTATAATTTCCCCAGTTGAATGCAATGTTTCTCAATAAATTCCATGTGACATATGGTATCTATATTCAGGCTGCAGTAATCATATGAAAAGAAACTTAGAATTGTTTTATAGTTTGGATAAGTGAGTCCAAACTAAAGTTACGTGACTTGGAACCAATATCCAAGTCATTGTCTTAGATAAAGGAAGTATTAACATTCTAACTAAACAGGGAGAGAAAAATTTCATTCATGATGTATATTATGTTTCTGGCCTAAAACATAATTTGATGAGCATAGGAAAACTGTTACAAAATGGATATAGAATCTACATGGAAGATAATCACAATGTAATTTTGGAAATATATCCAAGCAAACAACTTATTGCAAGAATTTAGATGACAAGAAACATAATTTTTCCATTGAAATTAAATCCAATGATGAAGAGAAAAACAACACAAGTTGTCTATGACACAAAAAATTTCACTCTGACACTCCATTTACAACAGAAAGCAAAGAAGTAAGTGTGCTATGTTCCCAAGAAGAAAAAGGTAGTGCACACAGTTCCAAGAAAGAAAAATAAAATGGTGTAGAGTTGCATGAATCACTTCAATATGAAGTGTAGGATGAATCCTCGCTATGGAATTTCAAATTTGGACATTTAAAATTTGGATGTCTGAAGCTGCTACATATAAGGGATATGGTGAAAGGTTTGTCATTAATTGAAAAGACAAAAAGAATATGTGAATGTTTCATCTTTGGAAAACAACATAGAGAGTCATTTCTAGTTGGCAAGTCATATAGAGCAAATGATCCAGTGCAAATTATGCATCCATATATATGTGGACCAATGAAAACACCATATATAGGAGACAAAATCTATTTTATTACATTTATTGATGATTTATCAAGAAAGATATGGATTTATTTTCTAAAACATAAATCCGATGCATTTGGTTGTTTTCAACAATTCAAATCACTTATGGAGAAGTAGAGTGGCTATTACATCTAGGTTTTAAGAATTGATAGAGGTGGTGAATATTTTTCAAGATATTTTCCAAATTTTTGTAAAGTTCATGGCATTTACAAAAAAATTACTGCGTGGTACAGACCACAACAAAATGGTTTCATAGACACGAAGAATCAAACCATCATGGGAATGGAGCGCAATATGTTAGCAACCAAAGATTTGTAAAATGAGTATTGGGCTGAGACAATAGCAACTGCAGTGTATATCATGAACATATGTCTGACAAAGAGTGAAAAACGAAGTTCCTAAAGAATCCTAGAGATGTATGAAGCATAATGTTGTGCACTTAATTTTTTTGGTTGTGTCGCATATGCACATGTTCCAGATGAACTGAGAAATAAGCTAGATAAAAAAGGACATAAATGTATATTTGGTGGGTACTTTGAAAATGCAAAAGAATAAAAAATGTATGATCTTATTGCAAAAAGGGTTATAATTAGCCGTGATGTTCAATTTGTTTAAAATGAAGCATGGGATGGAAGCATATAAAGGATAGTTAAAATTATTGATGCTATCTAGCATGATGATATGGAGGATGAAGTGGTTCAAACACCAATTCCAAGTTAGAGTGTAGTTCCTTCCACTTCTAGAACTGTTACAAGAAATCCTAACACAAACTAATCCAGTGAGATTTGCAGGCGTGTAGTCCACAGTTCGAATGCAACAAACTCCAACAAGCAGTCCAAGTAGTTCTACATATCCAGATCCAACATTAGCAAGTCCATTACCAAGGAAGACAATAATTCTACGTGACATCTACAATGTTGATACAACAAATTCATTCGTTGTATTTTCTCTATTTTCACAAATAGATTATCCATTAACTCTTGAATAACTTGTCAAAGATGATGTATGGGCACAAGCCATGGATGATGAAATTAAATTCATATAAAACAATAACACATGGAAATTGGTAGATCTACCTAAAGAAGAATATGTGATAAGTTTCATGTAGATTTATAAAACCAAGAAATATGCAAATGGAAATGTGCAAAATCACAATGAAAGACAAGTTCCAAGAGGTTTTACACAACAACTTGGAATAGATTTCAATGAAACATTTGTGCCAATTGTGCGCATGGACAAAGACAGAACTGTGTTGGCCATTTCCACGCAGAATAAATTCTCTATTTATAAAATGGATGTAAAGTAAACAATTTTGAATGGACATTTAGAAAAAGTGTATGTGGAACATCCACAAGGCTATGAGATTCTAGGACAAGAAAACAATGTATATAGATTAAACATGGAACTTTATGGATTAAAGAAAGCTCCTGAAGCTTGGTACGGTCGCATAGATTCATATCTCACTTAGAATGGATTTCAAAGAAGTGAATGTGAGCCAACACTGTACATCAAAACCTATCAACAAGATAATATGTTAATTGTTTGCTTATATGTAGATGATTTTATTTTTACACGTGACTTTGGCATAGAAGAGTTCAAGTCAGTCATGAAAGATGACTTTGAAATGAATGATTCGTGTCTTATGAGATATTTTCTAGGTATTGAAGTTCACCCATCCAAATCTATTATATTTATTCCACAATCTAAATATGCGCATGAAATTTTGAAAAGATTCAAAATGATAAATTCCAAAGCAGCCCCAACACCTGTTATAACAGGATTGAAGTTAAATAAGGAAGATGAAGGGTCCAAAGTGGATCCCACTCTATTTAAAATGATGGTAGGCAGCCTTATGTATATGAAACAACAAGGAATTATATTATGTATGGAGTGAGCCTGATTTCAAGGTTCATGGAAACTCCAAAAGAATCCCATAGGAAGGAAGGAAAAAATATTCTGAGATATGTGAATGGAACAAAATATTTTGGAATTATGTATTCTACTTCATATGATTTCAAACTTGTTGGATATATTCACAGTGATTGTGGAGGTAGTATAGATGATAGGAAAATTACCTTTGTGTGCACATGTCATTTTGGAATAGGTATAGTGTCATGGGCTTCAAGGATACAACCCATTGTGACTCTTTCTTCAACTGAATCTAAGTATGTCACAACTACAGACATAGATTGTCAAGTTTTTTGGATGAGAAGAATGTTAAAATATTTTTTGCAGGAACAACAAGAAGCAACTATAGTTTTTTGTGACAAAAACTTCACCATCATGTTATCTAAGAATCATGTGTTTCACAACAAAACTGAACACATTGATACAAGGTATCATTTCATCAGAGAATTAGTGAATAACAAAGAAATATGCTTAGAGTTTTGTAGGTCTAAAGAACAAATTGCATATATATTTAAAAAATCTTTGGAAAGAGATGCATTTAAGAAACTATGCAGTTTTTTAGGAGTGAGCGAAGTAGCATATATTTGACAGTTCATGTCAATTTAAGTTTTTGATGTAAATTTTGTGTTTTGTAATCCCACCTACTTATAATTGAGGGAGAGTGTTGGAGATATCAATTATAAGTCATGAGATTTATGCTTACACCAACTCTGCCTTTCACTGTAAGAAAGGATGTTGTTGAGTCAAACACGACAAACAACATTGTTAGCAGGAGCATTATTAATGAGTAGATCTTTTATCTTTCTCGAGATGTGTTATCAAGATAGAGTCGGTAAAATTTATTGTTGTCTTAAATGTTGAGTTGGTTAGCATCTATAAGAAGTCTTTGTCTTCATATTTATATATCCGAGTATATAAGGAATCAAGCATGAAATGGTTGATATAGAGAATAGAGATGATAGTTAGTAGCAACAAAAGTTCTGTAAGGAGTCAAATAAGTGTGAGAGCACAAGCTCTCTTTTGTAAATTTGCACAAGTTGTTGGTGCCAAAGCTCTACACTGTATTATATTTCTGTAATAACGTGGAACATTCAAGTTGGTAATATATAATAAGATCTTTTTTGTTGACATATTCATAAGTATTTTAGAGTTCTATTGTGTTTGTGAGTTTATGTGTTGAGAGTACAACAAAGTCAATAAATTTTTTTATTAAGTGTTATAATCACAACGCACAGTCTACAGTACAATATTGAAACTACGCAGTAAGTCTTGAGAGCTCAGTGAGGAAGAATTTCACTTCGCGGTATTTGCAACAACATTGTGTAGATTTTGTTTGCACACTATAAATCAAAGATCTGGTATCATAGAAGGTTTATCAAAGAAATTTTATAAAAGTAAGTTTGAAGAGAAGAAACTCTGTTGTAAAGTGAAATCATGGCTTCTACTTAAAATATGCAACCTCCTACTTTTATAGGAAAAATTTATGATTTATGATCATTGACCATGAAGACATTATTTCTGGGTCAAGACATGTGGGATATAGTCGAAAATGGATATATGGAACCAAGAGATCAAGAAGCATACAATTCTCTCACACAAGTTGAAAAAGATGCTTTGAAATATCAAAGGAAGAAGGATGGAAAGGAAATACTTTACATACATCAAGCCATCTATGAGAGCATACTACCAAGAGTAGCATCAATAAAGCAAGCCAAGGAAGCATGGGACATATTACAAACTTCTTATCAAGGTATGGAAAAAGTCAATACTTCAAAAATTCAAATTCTTAGAAGATATTTTGAAACTCTGTCAATGAAAGACATTGTTTCCATAGATTCATTTTACACCCAAGTTATTGGCCTAATAAATAAAATTAAGTCTCATGGAGAAACCATAGAGGATAGGAAAGTTGTTGAGAAGGTATTTAGGATTCTTTCTCCTATATTTTCACACTCTTGTTTTGAATTTGGAAGAAAACAAAGACCTGAGTCACTTTAGTCTAGATGAGCTGCAAGCCTCCCTCATTAATCATGAACATATATTAAATAGATCAAATATGTCATTAGAAAATGCATTTTTCATGCAATCATCTATAAGTCATGGAAGAGTAAGGCAAAGAGATAACTCTAGAGGTAGAGGAAGGAGTTATGTAAGAGGAGGATGTAATAGAAGTTCCACAAATACTAGTGGAAGAGGGAAAAATACAAATACAAGTTATCGAAGTAGTCAAGTATTTTATAAATCAAATACCTAGTACCATTATTGTAAAAAGTATTAACATTTTGCATATCAATGCAGAAAGACACAGTATAATTTGAACAAATAGGGACAAGATCAGTCAAATAGTGTAAATACTCCCTCCCTCCCTATGATTATGGCACGTGCTGAAGCAATGCCTATAATTTCCCCAGTTGAGTGCAATGTTTCTCAAGAAATTCCATATGACATATTTTATCTATATTCAGGATACAATAATCATATGACATGAAATGTATAATTTGTTTTCTAGTTTGGATAAGTCATTCCAAACTAAATTTACACTTGGAACCAATATCTAATTCATTGTCTTAGCTAAATGAAGTGTTAAAATTATGACCAAACGGGGAGAGAAAAAATTCATTCCTGATGTATATTATGTTTCTATCCTAAAACATAATTTGGTGAACACATGCCAAATTTTACAAAAGCGATATTGTAACATCTCCTCTTAAGCGCACTGAGTGAACTTATTCTTTGAGGACACTTGCATGCAAGTGATCTAGGTTATTACACTATTGGTTGTTTTGATTATGATTATTAGATATTGTGGATTTGATGATATGTTATTTTATTGTATTTACATAGTCATGTGCTATTGACTAGGTTATCCTGAGTGTGCAGGACTTTGGACATTGAGGATGCATAGGAATCAATGAAACCCCTTGGACTCCAGATTGATTCATGGAGTGGGATGTTAGGGTTTTAATGTTTTTGATGTGACATATGTATTGTTGGATTAATGAGAGGGGGGCTAAATCAGTAATAGCGTAATTATAATCATTTTTCTCCAAATAATCCAAGTGTTATATCAATGTAGAATTATTATCCAATAATGAGAAATAAGAAATGAACAATCACACACATACATAGTACACCAGTATTTTACGTGGAAAGCCAAATCGAGAGAAAACCATAGAATGGTTTTTATTATATGTATTGAAGAATTACATTCATTGGAAGCATCAAATTCCTTTGTTTTCTCTGGCTCCAACCCCCTAGTTTCTCTGGCTACAACCTGAGGTAAGATCCAACTCCCCAATTCTCTGGCTACAACAAGAAGGAGGATACAACCCCCTGTGTTCTCTGCCTACAACCGGAAGGTGGCTACAACCACCTGTCCTTTCCCCATCCAACCACCCTAAAGTAGAATTAGAATGATGGAACCACTGTCACACTATCATTGTGAGATATACTGTTGTAAAGATGTACCAATAAACCTAAACCATGCATCAACCATGCATCAACATGTACCTCAACCTGTACCATAAACAAGTGCATCAACCATGCACCAACCTGTACCAAACAATCTATAATCACCCTATACCATGTATTTACAAATCATGTTTCAAGTAGTCATCAACTATGACTCATCAATATGTACCAACATCATCAACTACAAGCCTCATGTATGTCCCAACTCATCAACTACTTGTCTCAACCATGTACCCAACGTGTACCTCAACCAAAAGACCTCATCAATTTCATCATCCAAATATGATTTGTAAATTTGTAATAGACCTAGTGTATATTATTACATACTTGCAAACCTTCTTTAGCTTTAACGACAAGAGACTAGCATTTTCATCAAACGTTTCTTTAGTCTCACAAGACTAGTTTTGGATTAGTCAACAACCCTAACTTGAAATAATCATAACTTTGTATATGTAATGAATAAAGATATGAAACTAATACACAATGTTCTTCAATGTGTTTTATGCAATTCTTCCAGGTGTCACTACTTGGAACCTCTCAAAAAAGGAGTTATAGCAAAAATGGCACACCTTGTTGAATTATGGCTTATTCTAGAGAGTGACCTTGTAGAGCATGCCCTACATAGATTATTTGTTGAATTGATCGAAAAATGTTACATAGAATACTAAAATGTGTATTCTAACTAAAACATTTTGTATTATTGAATTTGGATCTGTTATGAAGAAGTTATGATGTTTTTACCTAAAAGACCTATTTTTGACTAGTTTCAGGACTCGCCAAAAACCTTATTTTCCACGCAGTGTAACTCCAAAAATACAACGACCCACAAGATGAATTTTTACCACAGATACTTGGATATGTTTTCTCAATGGAATAGAAATTTAAATGTATGAATCATTCTATAAAAAAGTTTATTGTGAAAATGGTGAGATGCCCTGAAAACAAACATACCTTAGAAAGCATCATCAAAAGAAATTATCCTTCCTTGAATTCCGACCTTCTTTTCTTCACTTTCCTTAGAAATTTGGCTTAGATATCCTTTGTTTACCTCAGACACCTATAGGTATTCAATATTCTCAAGTGTGTTTTGAAATGAGAGAGCCTTGCCTCTTATTTATACTCTCCAGGTAGCTTCCTTAAAAACATCTTCTAGGTCACTTTACCCACTTTCCTTATTTTAGGGTTAACCCACTTCGAATTTCTCCGTTAAATTTTTTATTTAAATAATTTGTTTTGTATTCACTTTGATTTATAGTAAAATAATCACTTCACTTTATTATTTACCTTCTAAAATATCTTAAACCACTTTGACTACTTTGACTTTTTGGGGCTTCTAAATGACATAAGCGGGTCCTCCAACTTCCCAAGGCCATAACTCTCAAACTGTGAGAGTTATGTTACGTTCCACATACCAACAGAAATGGAATGAAATTTACTATCCATATAGAATAGTATTACCTTCAAATATAGAAAAAATCATACCGTTATCCATCAAACAAACTTGTGTCCATTACCCAAACCTGGGTTCTCCAACTTCACATGGTCATAAATCTCTAACTGTGAGGAGTTATGTGGCGTTCCAAATACCAACGGAAATGGAATGACAAGAAGTATCCATCTAGGATGGTTTCCCTGACAAATTCACTGTCCTTCGTCTCATTATTCCAAAATTAAGCATGGGTTCTCTTACTCTGTAAAGCGTCTTCCCGTGAGGGCTTTCACCATAAGGGGACCACTTTGGAGTTCATCCATATTTACCTCTTATCAACCATGAAAAGACTATAATAAGTCATATTCAAATCAAACAATCTTGGGTCCATTAACCAAACCTTTGTGTTGTGGGGATTTCTTCAAGGGTTGACATCAATGAAAACCAACCTTAATCAACAATCTCCCCCTTTGGCATTGATGGAAACACTCTGATGCAATACTGAAATCATATCCCTCATGATGCCCTTGGAACCATGCCTCTATCCTTTGCATCTGATAAAAATGATCCCCTTGTAACGATGCATCTGTCCTCTGCATCTAATAAATCTCTCCTCCTTTGTCATCAATGGAAAAGGTATATTTCCATTCAAAGTTTCTCCCCATGACTGAACTTCCCTCTTATGGTGCTTCCTCGTGTACATCTAAGACATATAAGATAAGCATTCAAAAAGAATTCAGAAAACATTCATTTTGGAGTGGAAATAACTCCAAGTCTTTGGTGAATATATTCAAAGGCTTCCCATGGAAGTGGTTTTGTAAAGATGTTTTCCACTTGTTCTTTTGTGCCCACATACTCAACTTTGGTGTTTTTTTCTGCAACCTGCTCCCGTAGAAAGTTATACTTTATTGGAATGTGCTTCGTCTTAGAGTGCATCACCGGGTTCTTTGAGATACTGATGGAACTTGTATTATCACAATAGAATGGAATGGGCTCATCATACTCAACCTGTATATCTGTTAGGATTTGTTTCATTCAAAGTACCTGTGTACAACATGATGCCACTGCAATATACTCTGCCTCTGCTGTATATAAAGATACTAATGATTGTTTCTTGCTGAGCCATGACACTAAACACTCACCCAAGTAGAATGCTGCTCCATTAGTTCTTTGTCAGTCATCAATACAACCTTACCAATTTGAATCCATGTAGGAAATTAGTGATAGTTCCTTTCCTTTTGGATACCATCATCCAAAATCTTTTGTTCCTTTGAGATATTTGAAAATCCTCTTCACTGTTAATACATGTGATTCCTTTGGTGCTGCTTGAAATCGTGACACCTGTCCAACTTATTGCATTACATATGGTTTGGATATTGTCACATATAGTAGGCTACCAATCATTGACCTGTATTTCCTCTGATCTATAGACTTTGAATCATCATCTTTGCTCAACTTGCAATTGGTTTGCATGGGAGTGATAACTAGTTTGCAATCTTCCATTCTGAACCTCTTCATCATTTCTCTGATATACTTGGTTTGAGAAATAAATATTCCTTAATTGCTTTGACGTATCTGAAGTCCTAGAAAGAAGGATAGTTCTCCAAGTAACGACATTTCAAATTCATTTTGCATATCTTTTGCAAATTTCTGGCTTAACCTATCCTCATCACTACCAAAAATAATATCATCAACATAAACTTCAATTAATAAAATATTACGTTGACTTACCCTGATGTAGAGGTTGTTGTCTGAACTTCCCTTTTTGAACCCTGCCTATTGCAGATACTTATCCAGTCTAGAGTACCATGCTCTAGGAGCCTGTTTTAGACCATATAGGGCCTTTTTTAATTTACACACATAATCTGTGTTCTCTGACAACTGAAATCCTTCTGGTTGTTCAATGTAGACTTCTTCTTCAAGTTCTCCATTCAGAAAAGTTGATTTTACATCCATCTGATATACTTTAACATTTTTGGAGCATGCATAAGCTAAAAGCAAACATATTTCTTCCATTCTAGCAACTGGGGAATAAATCTCTTCAAAGCCGATTCCTTCAATATGAGCATATCATTTACATACCAATCTAGCTTTGTTCCTTGTAATTTGTCCATATTCATTCAATTTATTTCTGAAAACCCATTTTGTGCTAATCAAATTCTTATTCTTTGGTCTTGGAACCAATTCCCCAGTGTCATTTTTCTCTATTTGATCCAATTCTTCATCCATGGCCTTTTTCCAAAATCCATCCTTGTTGGCTTCTTCAAAACAGTTTGGTTCAATTGTAGATAAGAGTGCTAGGTGACTTTGTTCTGGTGAATGAATTTTTCTTCTAGTCTCAACTCCTGCATCATTGTTTCCGATAATCTGATCTGAAGGATGATTTTTCTGTACTCGTCTACTAGGTTTCTTTGGAGACACTTCCTAAACTTCATCTTTTCCTTCTGTCGGATTCTCTTCATCTTCCTCTTCTACTTTTTTTTCATCTTCTGCTTCTTCTTCTAAGGGTTGGTTCATTTATTTATTTTCTTCTTCCTTTGATTCTAATCTTCCTGTTTCATCAATTGTCACGTTGATGCTTTCCACAACTTTATTTAATCTTAGATTGTAACACTTGTATGCTTTCCTTGTACTTGAATAACCAACAAGTACTCATTTGTCCATGAAAGAGTTAAACTTTCCCATTCCACCATCTTCTCTTTTGATATAGCATTTTCTTCCAAAAACTCTGAAGTGATTTACATTTGTTGGTCTTCCTTTCCATAGTTTGTAAGTGGTTTTGTCAGTTTTGTTTCTAACCATTACTCTATTTTGAATATGAACTATTGTATGCACTGCCTGTGTCCAAAAAATATATGTCAATTTTGAATCCATTAGCATTGTTCGATCCATTTCCTATATTGTCCTGTTCTTTCTTTCAACAACTCCATTCTGTTGAGGTGTCCTAACAATAGAGAATTTATTTTTTATTCCATGATTGTTGCAGTAGTCCATAAATTCCTTTGAGGTGAACTCTCTTCCATTATTATATCTCGAGCATTTGATTTTTGAATCCATTTCATTTTCAACCATTTCCTTATAGATATTGAATTTTTCAAAATATTCTGACTTATTGTTGAGAAAGAAAACTACAATCATTCTTGTATAATCATCAACTAATAACATAAAGTATTTCTCACCTTTTAAGACCTTGGTTTTAGTTGGTCCAACCAGATCAATGTGCACAATTTCTAGTGGTCTTATCGTTGAATATTCCTTTTATTTGAACCTGGTCTTTGTTTTCTTGCCTTGTTGACAATGCTTGCATAAAGTGTTGGTTGGTTTCGTGATCTGGGAAATTTCTCTGACTGCTTCTCTTTTGATGACTTTTACAAGGTTATCAAAATGTGTGTGACCCATTCTTTTGTGCCATAGACAACTTTCATCTTCCTTTCCTAGACGACACTTTTGATTTCCAATTTCTCTTAACACATATTTGTTGCTTGAAGTTCTTGCAGTTGTAGTGACCAGTTTCCCTAAACCTTCTTTTCTTATCTCACACTTTTGTGAATCGAAAGTAACTTTATGAACTTTGTCACACATTTGACTCAGACTTAGAAGATTATGTTTCATATCTTCTACTAGTAGAACATTTTCTGTTCATTCTTGTTCCCAATTCAGACTGTGCCTTTTCCAATGATTTTGGCTGAATCATCATTTCTGAAGGAGACTGGTCCATCTCTTTCCTTTAGTAATGTAAGAAAATTGTCTCTATCACCTATCATGTGTTTTGAACATCCACTGTCAACATACCAATCATGTTTCTTCTGTTTATCTTGTAGAGAGAGTGTGCATTCTTCATTTCTATATTGACCCTGCTTTCTTATCCATGTTATTTTATGAGGTTCATGTCTATGATTGTTGTTATTTTGTTGTGGTTCTTTTGGAAGGAATGTCATTATGAAATCTTTGGAAATATGTCCAAAATTTTTACATTTGTAACATTCCACTTCAGTGCTCAAAGATTCAAACATGTTGTAACTTCTTTTTTGTGTTTCAATAGGGCTTCTTGGATAACCCCTTTATGTATTACTCTCAAAATATTTATTGTTCATGTTGTTATCTCTTCAATTCACAACTTTATGTCCAAAATTATTACATGCATAAAATAAAATGAAAAATATAGTTTGATACCTGGGAGTTGAGGATCTTTTGAAAGGAGTTGGTCTTGTGAATCCTTCTTCTTCTTAAAGGTTATCTGTCGGTTGTTGATTCTGAAATCTAAATCTTCTCAGTGGAGGAGTGTCCCTATAATCTTCCTTGTATATCTTCCTATCCCCTTTGATTGTTTCTGCATAGCGTTTTGGATATGTTTCTTGCTCTGTTGTTTTGGAGCTTGATCCCTTTTCTTTCTAATTGCATCCAAGTTCGGTCTTTACAAAATGAGATTTTTGACTTTTGATAATGTTATCCAAAATTTTTGAGCTATTCTGCATATTTTTCTTTTGAATATCCTTTATTAATGTTACAATCTTTGCTTCCAAGTTTCCTATGATCCTGTCCTTTTCTTCTATCTATTCTTTGAGTTCTTCTTCAATTCTTTTATCTTCTTCTATTTGAACCTTCAACTTTGTGATCATTTGTTCTAGTTCCTGGGTGTCTTCTTTTTTGTCTAGTTTTGCTTGTGGTTTATTGTTCTTCTTCTTTTATCTTCTGATAACTTCTATGGAACACATTAATTCTTCTCGAAAGTCAACTTTTGCCTCTTGAATTTCTTCTTCTACTTATTCACATTCTTCTTTGGCTTCTTTATATTCTTCTTTGGAGTCTTCTCTGTTAGAGTCTTTTACTACCATGAATAGAACTCTTCCTGTCTCATTTTCACTGACTTCATGTTCATCTGATGATGAGATGTCTTCTTTGGTGCATAAGGTTTTCTTGAAAACTTTCTTTGTAGTTAGTTTTCCTTTATATGTGTGTTTCCCTTTTGACTAACCTTCATCATTTCTCTTTTTCTTATCAGGACATTTGTTACCAAAATGACCAATACCATCACAATTAAAACAAATTAAAGGAATATTACCTCTATACCTACCGTCGGTTCCCTTGTTCAGTATTTTGACGAAGTTGGCCACGTCTTCATCATCTTTCGAGACGTCATTGTTGCTGCTATATTCTTCTTGTTTCTCTATCTTTTAATTTGATCTTTTGGATGCATTGAAGGTTGCTTCTTTTACATCTGGATTTTCTTGTTCAGTTCTCAATTCATATGTTGCGAAGATTCCATGCAGTTCATCCATGCTTATTAATTTTAGATCTAATCTTTCTTCTAGTGATGATATCTTAGGGTTAAATCTCATAGGAAGACATCTTAGTACCTTTTGAACAATTACAAATTCTTCGATTTCTTCTCCCAATCCTATGATTGCATTCACTGTTTTGTCGACTTGTAGGAAGTAGGCTGCAATATTCTCATCTTCCTTCATTTTTAGTTGTTCGAACTGACACCTGTAAGTTTGAACCTTTGTTTCTTTGAATTTTGTAGCTCCTTCATAAATATTTCGAAGTTTGTCCCAAATATCTTTAGCGGATTTACAATGTGCTACTTTGGTGAATATTGTTTCAATGAGACCATTCAGAAGTGCATTTGTGTCTTTCGAATTATTATGACCGAGTTTCACTTCTTTGTCATTTGTTGGCAGGACTGTTGGTGCTATGTATCCATCTACAATTGATTGCCAAATTTCAAATCCCTGTGCATGTATATATGTCTTCATCCTTATGCTCCAAAAACAATACTTTTGTCCATCAAATTGTGGTATTCCATCTTTATACAAGTTGTTTCTCTCCATGATCTACCTTTCAGTGGTTAAACTGATTTCTGATGGAACCCTCTTTGATACCAATTGTTGGATTACCTAGTGGGGGGGTGAATTAGTAATAGCGTAATTATAATCCTTTTTCTCCAAATAGTCCAAGCGTTATGTCAATGTAGAATTATTATCCAATAATGAGCAATAAGAAATGAACAATCACACACATACACAGTACACCAGTGTTTTACGTGGAAACCCAAATTGGGAGAAAACCACATGATTCTTTTTCTTTTATGTCTTGAAGAATTACATTCATTGGAAGCCCCAACTTCCTTTGATTCCAGCTATAACTGGAAGGAGGCTCCAACCCCCTAGTTTCTCAGGCTACAACTTGAGGGAAGCTCCAACTCCCCAATTCTCTTGCTACAAGAAGAAGGAGGCTACAACCCCCTATGTTCTCCGACTACAACTGGAAAGTGGCTACAACCCACCTATCCTTGCCCCGACCAACCACCCTGAAGTAGAAGTAGAATGATGGAACCAGTGTAACACTATCATTGTGAGATATACCACTGTAAACATGTATCAATAAACATGAACCATGTATCAACCATGAATCAACCTGTACCTCAACCTGTAATCAACTTGTACCATAAACAAGTACTACATCAACCATGCACCAACCTGTACCAAACAATTTGTAATCAACCTGTACCATGTATGTACCAATCATATGTCAAGTACTCATCAACCATGACTCATTAATATATACCAACATCATCAACTATAAACCTCATGTATTTTCCAACTCATCAACTACTTATCTCAACCATGTACCTAACTTGTATGCCAACCAAAATCTCTCATCAATTTCATCATCCAAATATGGTTTGTAACTCTGTAATAGACCTAGTGTATATGATCACATACGTGCAAAGCTTCCTTAACTTTAACAACAAGAGACTATCATTTTCATCAAATGTTTCTTTAGTCTCACAAGACTAGCTTTGGATTAGTCAACAACCCTAAATTGAAATAATCATAACTTTGTACCTGTAATGAATAAATATCTGGAAATAATACATAATGTTCTTCGGTTTGTTTTATGCAATTCATCCAAGTTTTAGTACTTGGAACCTCTCAGAAAAGGAGTTATAGAAAAAATGGGACACCTTGTTGAATTCTAGCTTATTCTAGAGAGATACCTTGTAGAGCGTGCCCCACACATAATATTTGTTGAACTAAACTGAAAATATTACATATCATACTACAAACTATACTCTAACCAACACATTTTTTTCTACTGAATTTGGGTCTGTTATGAATAAGCTACGACATTTTTACCCAAAACACATGTTTTTTTACTAGTGTAACTCCAAAAATACAATGACCCACAAGCTGAATTTTTTACAATAGATACTTGGATATGTTTCCTCAATGTCATAGCCATTTCGTGGTCTGAATCATTCTATAAAAAACATTATTGAGAATATGGTGAGATGACCTAAAAAAAAACATACCTTAGAAAGCATCATCAAAAGAATTTATCCTTCCTTGAATTCCAACCTTCTTTTCTTCACTTTCCTTAGAAATTCGGCTTAGATATCCTTTGGTTACTGTTATCACCCCATAAATTATGGAAATCAACTGGTGACTGGGATATTATCTGAATCTAGTATTTTTGTTGACAAATGATTTTTCATTCTGCAAATAATTTGAAAAAAAAAAAGAGGGCATGAAAGAATTGAAATAAAAAGCCCCATGCAATAATAGTAATTGGCTCATACCTTTCAAGCATGGCCAAGTTCTTTTAAATTTTTGATGTTGATAGGGTAGTGAATGATTTGGCTAAACAGTTTAATCTTAGCCAAAGTGTCTAGGTTAGATTAGTGAATAAATCTGACCAGACGGTCTAATCCTAGCCAGATAGCCCCAGGGTAGAGTAATTTCTTAACACAACAGTTTAATCTGGGTTAACTGTCATAGGAAACTACGTTAGAGCATAGGTTAGTTGATTTATTGTCCAATCCCAATAAAACCAGCTTGAGGTCAAGATTTAATCATATGCCAAATGCTTAAAATATGTTTGGTCGAAACCCCATGGTGTTGTCTTTTTGAAATTTGGGGAAAAAACCCATAAAATGCACTTATCCTAAGTTTTCTTCCCAGCGCATGTGTTCTTCGCTCCCAGTTTATGCTCCCTGCACATTTTGATGATCTAGATCGCGACGCTCAGATCTACGGCTCACAAAGTTTTCCGAACCCCCCTACCATTC
>ML777796.1:245159-266946 GCA_009831015.1 Picea engelmannii
GGGGGGGGGGGGTCCAGAATTGTTATTCTCCTCTGGCGGGCCCCTGGTCATACGTGGTGTCAGCTTATTGATCCTGAAGTCCAATCCCCATCTGTTATCTGACAGCTCTTGTCACTCATGGACGTCATCTCCCACTTGTTCCACTTGCTCCCGGGTGTGTCCTATCCCATAACTACTGTCAGTCCCTGCTGTTAGTACCTTACCCTTTTCACTCATGAAAAACCCCTTATTGTGAATTTTACCTCCAATCACCAGCCTCCACGTCACCCGTCCGTATGTTTTGGCAACTGTCACCTTCCACCTCACCCCCAAGTGGCCTGTTGTCCATTTATTACAGGATAACATACCCGTTATCCTGCTGACCTGTCTCCCACGTCCAACCGACCCCAGTTTTGAATAAAACTATTGTTATTCCCCTTTCATTCACTATTCATCCATAGCACCAGAAAAATTTACCTCTTACGCCTCCATTGCTTCTCCGTCACCTTCATCCTCAGTCAGTCGACCCCATTAACGTCGTGTTTATTGCAGGTACTGTTACAGAGATGGCACCAAAGCCAAGACAAGCAGAAGGAGAGGAGAATCCTTTTCTCCCGCCTCCTGTTGACCTGGCCAAAATCCCATTGGTTGACAAAGATAGGTTGATCGCTGATACCAAGTGTGAATTCGATTTTTCGGACCTCTAGTCATGGCTCCGGGAGGTGTTCCTAGACCAAAGCAATGAAACTGGACTCTGGGAGTCCAATTTTCCCCTGTACCTTTTTCCTCGGATCCACCACTTTCCCGAATTCGCCCTTAAATGCCAAGCTCATTATATTCCCGACCAGAGGGCCATCGTCTCCTCATTCGGAGACGCCATGTTCTTCATCACGCCCGAAGACATAGATCAAATGATGCAAATCCCCCGTGTTGATTCTGCTTCTCCTTTCAACCTAGAAATCCTTACCGAGCTATATCAAAAGATGACTTTTCCCCAGAGAGTTCAAATATTCGAGTTGTTCCTTCCCACCTCCGCTCAACTCCCTTCCACAAATCCCCCTTACCCGTCGTCCATGTTCTCCACCAAGGGAAATCATATCATTTCCTCCCTCTGTGCTCTGTTAGGGTACTATTCTGACCAATGGGTAGATGAGCCCATTCTGGGTTTTCTATCCATTTTCTCCATAGATGAAAAACCCACCACATAGTTTGATTTCAGTACCTTCTTGGCCAACAATATTCATGAACAGTTTGTGAATTTTAGCATGGAAGGCATGTTCAGATATTTGTCCATATTGGCCTACATGTTTGTTTTCTATCAGGTAGATAAATTCTATTTTTCTATGCAGAAAATGGACGCAGATGGAAGGCCTGAGCCAATCACAGTGTCGACATCTTTGTTGAAGCATAACTCCACAGAGTATAGCTTCAAGGAATTCATCGATCTTTTCTACCACCCTGTGGTAAGCATGTTGAGTGCCAGGCCCGAGCCACGAATAAACAACGAGGTCCAGAGAATTCTACATCTCTTGGACAACACAAAGACAGGGGACTGGTACCTGTATCAAAACCACACCGAGATCAGAGTTTTCGGGTGCGAATTGGCACCCTACAAGCTGCCAAATTATGTGTCGATAAGAATCTTTGTGTTAGAGTATATAAGGCAGATCATGAATTCAGATGACATTCATTTTGTTTCCCTGAAGAAAAAGCAACAACTGAGAATCAAGGGGTAGATTGGCTCTTTCATCTGCAATAGTCGAGGCGTCGGGAAAGAAGCTGACAAGATGTTGAAAGAAATGAAATTCTTTATGAGTTTCCCATGGCACTATGATCCATGCGGGATCATTTCAGAAATGCGGGTGAAAAACAAAATCATCCTGTACGTTCATGAGTCCAAGCCCGAGATTGAAAAATTCGCCAACTAGACTGTGTGGATGCCTGACACCTTGGTCGAAGTGGAACAACAGTTTCCCCCAATGAATGTGCAACCAACTACCACACCACAGGTTCCTAAGGAAAAAATTCCTCGACAAGAGTCGTCTCCGCCTGTAACGGAGGTATCATCAGAAGAGTTCCAGTTGCACACTAAGAGGCCAAAGACAGTTTCAATGCCTGGTCCGATTGTAGAACAAGAAGCCCCGCCTACCACAGTAATCAAGTCAGTCATTCCACCCTTTCGTTCGATCCTTTATCAGGGCATCACCCCAACAGTACCGAAGAAATCCACAGACTCTCCCCTGGACACTCAGCCAGGCAAGACTGGGCCCAAATTAAGCATCTTCGAGAAGTACGAGCTGATCAAGAAGAAGAATCAAACCCTTACCAACAATACTTATTCTCAGTTTCGGAAACAAACGTTGACTGCGTAGCATAGACTATTGTCTGCATTCGACACAGAAAAGGGCAGGATGCACATGGCCTTCCTCCAAGCGCAGGTTCCGGATCCCAAGTTGATATCGGACTATAAGAGGGCCACTTTTGAATTCCAGGCAAAGGACGTGCACCCAGTAGATCATATGGATCTGCACAAACAGACAGGTGAGATGGTATTCCATACATTGGCACATGCTTCTGCTTCAGCAGCCAAATTTCAGGTGTCACTCAATAATGCTCAAACGCAACTCAAGATGGAAAAAATATCGTCCTTTGCAAAGGACAACATAATTAAGACTTTGGAGGAGCTGGTCCTCAAGATCAGTTATGATCCTGCGAACGTCAAAGCTGCAAAAGAGATGATAAAGAATAAAAATGCAGACATCGCCTCTTTGAGGAAAGAGCTGAAACTCCCACCTACAGAAGACTCACAGGCGAGGGAGATAGCATAGAAAGAAGGCGAGAAGGAAAAAATGCTTAAGCTTCTCATGGAGCCAAACGCCCATCTCAAATAAATGGAAGCATAGATGGAGAAACTGTTAAAGGAGAAAGAGCAGCTAAAGTCTATGGAAGCCATTCCATTGAGTGCTATCCCAATTGCAGGATTGAGCACAGCAGTAGTAACAACAATTCCATCTACAACACCAGTGACACCACAAGAGGGAACAACAGACCTCGCCAAATCCATGGAAAAGATGAACCTGCAAGAGACAGAGATCAGAAGGCTTAAAAAGGAAGTTGAGAACCTCCAGGAACTCAAGACTTCCTTCCAAACCAGTCTTTCCAAAGAAAAGCAAGTAACTGAGCAGCTCAAGAAGGAGTTACAACATCTCCAAAAGAAAACAATGGCATGGAAGACTTTGGCTGCGGTCAAAGAGAATGTATGGACAAACATCACCAAGTATATAAATGAGACCTGGCCCATGATCCAAATCATGTTTGAGCAGAACGAGTTGGTCCAGAGGAGTAAACAGGCTATTGAGAAGATCATAGTAGAGTTGGGAGATAGACCAACTCAGGCAAATGATATCATCAAATTCCTAAATTCCAAGACCAGAGAAGAGCTAGAAGAGCTGAAGATAGAAGATAGAACATAGACCATCCTTGAGGTCAAAAGAGTTTTGACCAAGAGAATTCTATTGCTTCAGCTGGAAGAAAAGGTTCAGGTCATGGATCAGAGGGTACATAAATTCTTCAGCAAGATCGAGGCTCTCTAGAAGAAGGGTCTCCCCGGTCTGAAGGTTATTAATGATAAACTGATGACACTCCCAGATTACAAAAAGAGACTGTCTGAAGTCACTAAGGACAATTCAAAGTTTGCTGCCATACAAGGGAGTATCACCGGCAAAGCTTTCTTGGACGCTCTTAAGTTGGACATCAGTATCCAATACGAGATTCGATACATATTCCTCACTAAGCCCACATTCGCTAAATATACGGAAATGGACGAAGTGTATCGGAGATTGCTCAGAGTCACTGTGCCTAGTCATCTCAGATGGGAGGAACTCTGTGATCTGCTCGATTAGCAGATGAACTGTCCATGTCCAGTCACCTATCCAGTCAGAAGAGGTTGCACAGGAACCTCACCAACGACCTACCCCAGAAATTCCGCATGCAGTTGTACCAAGTCATCAAGCAGTTTTGATTAGTTAAATTAGTTAGACTAAAAATATAATGAGGACGTCCTGATCAGTTATGACATGAACGTTTGTAATTTGAATTATAAATACTTCAACTTTCGAAGTATTGGGGGTTGTTGATCTTTACACCCTGACGCTATCAGAATGTAACATTTTTGAAGAGATCTGCCATTAATAAAAGGAGGCACTTTTACAGTATTCTTGCGTGTATTCACTGGTGACGTTTATTCTCTAAGTTGAATGTTATTCTTGCTTTGTGATCATATTGTTTTCTGAAACCAATCTTTAAAATTAACGTATGTTGCAGGATTTATCTTGGATACCCTGTTTCCGACTTTAAATATTTTAATGTTTATCTTCTGATGTTTTCAATTAAGAAATTCTTAATTGCTTCTTAGTTGAATTTATCTTTCTCATTTTTTCTTCTGTCCATCATTTAATCGATTAAATATCTAGTGAGTATATTATCTCAACCTGTGGAAGTATTTCTTTACGTTTCTGGTTTGTATCTCATATTTAATTTAACACAGACCCCATAGCCCAATGGATGTGTAGACTGTCTCAACCAATTCAAAAACACTTTTACAACAAAACCTACCTATTCCTTTACCTAGCCTAACATCTAAATTAAAAACAAAGCTAAATCATATAGAGAGATCCCTCTCTGAAGATGGAAGGGCTAGATCCCAGCTTTAAAAGTGGTTGGATAAAGTTACCTTTGTAGATTTCTTATTTTTCAACCTCTAGGAAATTTACCAAGTGCTAACATAATGGCGACTCCACTGGGGAACGAACTAAAAATTGATAATTTCACGTTTTCTTTCCCCTAAAAAGAACGTTTTATTTTGAGAAGAAAGTAATGTTTAGAGGTTGTTCAAACTTTGCACATATTATTTTCAGACTCGCAAAATTAAAATATATATATATATATATATAAATAAAATAAAAGAGTTCTGGATTCCAAGAAAGTTCATACTAGATCTCATCCAAACCCAAAACCTGCCAAAGTGATAGATAACCCCGAGCAGTTTCTCAGGTGAAATACCTTAGCTTACGGTTTAGTGAGTCCTTTTCCCCTTCATAAGTCACCTCCCTTTTTAGAGAAGTCAGTTGCCTCTCAAAACCCTGATCTCGATACTTTTCCACAACGAAGCCTGGTTAGAACATGGTACGACAGTTTCGTGACTGGAATCGTCTTTGACCCAACTGTGTTGCAACCCCGAACCCCCGAAGTTCAGTCTCCCACGACTAAACCACAAATCACTCCCTCATTACTATCCAGTCCCTCCTCGTCCTCGTCTTCAGTCACTACCTCATCGACCATCCAGGTTGTCGTCCCACATCCTCCGCCCATCATGGAAGCTCGATATTCTCCTCTGGTGTTGGCTGCGCCGCTCCATGCCATGCCCCAAGACTACCAGACAAGACTTCCACAGTTTGATGCAACAAGACCTTTAAACGCCCAACAACATGTGGATAAAATGAACGATTATTTTGATTTGCAAGAAGTTGATGAGGCTGACGTTCAAATGAGATTGTTTGCACAAAGTTTGACAGGTGACGTCAAGAAATAGTTCAAATATTTACCCGCCACCTCATTTCCTGAACTTGTCTCGTTCCAAAGGATTTCTATTGACAGATGGGAGGTAAAGAAAAACCCTCTCCAGATATTGTCAGAATACGAGAATATAAAAATAAATCAAGGTGAGACGGTACAATATTACTGCACCTGTTTCAACAACTTGTACAATGCAATCCGAACTGAAATCAAACCTCCACAGGGTTTGGCATTGATTAAATTCCCTAATGGATTTGACGTTGACATGTCTTACCAACTAAGAGAAAGAAATTCTACCACCCTGGAAGACATGCAGAAAAGTGCTATTAGTGTGGAGGCCAATTTGTTGGCAAAAAGGGTGCGACAGAGGTCAGAGAGGAGGGTCACTTTTAGAGAAGAACCTTCCACATCATCCTCAGACTCCACATTAGATTCATTTACCCGAGCAATGGAAAGGATGTTCGAAAGATTCACTGTGTCAGATAGAAATACTCCAAGAGACAATCCACCGACTCCCCAGGTTCGGAACCCTAACTTTAGGAGAAATCCTCCTCAGATCAGACAGAGAGATCCTAGGGATCAAAGGGAGAAGAGAGGTCTAGATCAACAAATTAGACCTCCCCTACAAGAAAACTATGTTGATGAAGGGGGGGAAGTGATTGAGGAATTGGAGGACACTCATATCAATCTCATGGGCATTCACGACAACGAAGCTATTTTCCTTACTCAAGAAGAGCAGGAACTCTTTCTTCTCAATCAAACCAAAGTAAGTGAAGAAGCTGAAGATGCAGAACAAAAGGACTTTGAAAATGCTATTTTGGAGGTACACTGGCAGTACAATATGCGGAGTAAGAAGAGAGAAGGGAGTTCTCCAAAAAAGATGACTGAAACAAAGAAGGTAGCTGAAACCAAGAAGATCCCTGAACCGACCCCTGAGCCATCTGCCGAGAAGACTTCTGAGAAGACTACTGTTGAGAAGATTCCTGAGAAGAGTAAGGTCGACCCGCCCGTGAAGAAAAACATCACCATTCTGAAAAAGGCCATCACAGCCCAAGGTTTCACCTATTAATCCACCGAGTATGTCTGAGCAGAATAATTTGGTGGACAAACCATAAATGATGAGCCAAGGCAGAGCTCCTACACCCTTTAGCCTGGAGGGGGAATTGGTCAAAATAAAAATTCCCATCCCACTTACAGAGTTGATGAACATAGATGGTTATCGTTCACAGGTGATTAAAGCACTGGACATTGAACCTGACATAGGCACGAAGGCCTTAACCATTGGATCAACAAGTCATTCAGACACTGTGAACCTTACTGATGATCGACCTGAGATTATTTTCGGACCTGAAGTAGATGGTCGAGATGATACTGGTGAGGTCGCTTCTTTTTACATCAGTCTAAACATACACGACTTGATCTTGGATAACGCTATGCTGGATTCAGGTGCCTCCCACAATCTGATGCCTAAAGCAGTAATGGAAAAACTGAGACTGGAGGTCACCAGACCATACAAGGATTTACACTCATTTGACTCCAACAAAGTTAAATGTATTGGTTTAATCAAAGACCTATGCATCACCTTGGTTCAGATTCCCATGAAAAGCATGGTAATGGAGGTAGTGGTTTCATACATCCCACCGAAGTATGGAATGTTGCTATCCCGGTCTTGGGGGGCGAAGCTGAAAGGAACCCTGCAGCTGGATATGTCTTATGCCACTATCCCAGTGTTTTGGCAACAGAGGAGGCTATACAGAGAAACATTGATGAAGTACATGGTCAGTAGCCAAGAAAAACCGCACAATTATCCCCTGTACTCTGCACATTCTGATTTAGATTCGTTCATCTTGTAAAATTATGGTGATACGGAAGAGCAAGATACTCAACTGATGGAAGACACCTCTAGTCAAGATGAAGGCCAGGAAATCATTGAGGTAGCAAAGATGAAGAACGTGATAACCGAAGAGTTACCCGCTAATTTCTGGAGCATGGATTTTGATGGAGCCGTGAGTAAAGAAGGAGCAGGAGCAGGAGTCTGGCTGCATAATCACAGAAACATGTATTCAGAAAACCATTCTTACAAACTAAATTTCCAATGTACTAACAATATTGCTGAGTATGAAGCTTTGATGCTCGGTCTGAAGCTTTTGAAAAAAGTTGGTGCTAAACAGATAATGGTAAGAGGTGACTCTGAATTAATAATCAAGCAAGTCAAAGGTGAGTACGCTGCGAACTACCCACGTCTTAGAGCTTATAGAAACGTTGTTCTTGATGCTTTAAAGTGTTTTAATGAGGTTGACTTGCAGGTAATGCCGAGGGGACAGAATATTCTGGCCGATGGATTGGCTACGTCGACAACCACCTGTAAGATTCCTTTATGCCCAACTCGCTCATATATTGTTGAGGTGAAGTGCAGATCGACAGTTCCCGACAATATCAGGTACTGGAAAGTGTTTGGTAATGATGATCAGATAGAGGATTTTCTGCAGTGCAAAAATGATTTTGAATGTACTAATATAGATTTAGATAATGAAGATGAAAATGTAAATAGTTTGGATTTTGAAGTTGATAGTGTAAATACCGTAGAGTTAGAAGAATTAGGTGATGACAAATTGTATGCTGACGTTTTACAATTGAAAATAAATATTTTTCCTAGAGGTCTGGTTCCTTTAGAAGACTTGTTTGACAGTAACGATGTAGCCAAAAAACCAAAAAATAGAAGCCCATGGACAAGAGGTAGAAGACTGTAATATAGGGACTAAAGAGAAACCTTGGATGGTCAAACTATCTAAGTCATTACCCCTAGAGAAGAAAATCAAATACATTGAGTTGTTCAAAGAATATTCAGATGTGTTTTCCTGGGGCTACGAAGATTTGAAAGCCTCTGATACCAGCATCATACAGCACAGGATTCCAATAAAAGAAGACCAAAAACCTTTTAGGCAAAAACTTAGGAGGATAAATCCCAAGTTTCTCCCTCTGATAGAAAAAGAAATCAAGAAAATGTACGATGTCAAGATCATAGTTCCATTGCGTTTTTCCAAGTGGGTCTTTAATTTGGTCCCTACACGTAAGAAAACCGGGGAAATTAGACTCTGCATAGATTTCCGAAATCTGAACAAAGTATCCCTGAAGAATAATTACCCCTTGCCGAAAATGGAACACATCCTGCAAAGGGTGGTTGGGTCCAGTCGAATATCTATGTTGGATGGTTTCTCGGGTTACAACCAGGTTTTAGTTCACCCGGATGATCAAGACAAAACCGCTTTCACCACACCATGGGGCACTTTCATGTATGTGAAAATGCCTTTTGGACTGATGAACGCAGGAGCCACGTTCCAGAGGGAAATGGATATCACCTTCGTGGAAGAATCTGGTAAGTTTATTGTCGTCTATTTAGATGATATAACTTTGTTTTCTCAATCGGATGACGAACACCTAAGTCACCTTAGACGAGTTTTCGAGAAATGTAGAAGGTTTGGGATTTCTTTAAATCCTAAGAAGTGTCTTTTTGGGTTAGAAGAAGGAAAACTATTGGGACACATCATCTCAAAGGAAGGTATCAAAATAGATCCCAGCAGAATCGAGGCCATACTAAAATTAGAACACCCAAGAAACCTTAAAGAACTACAGTCTTTTATCGGGCAAATTATTTTTTTACGAAGATCCTATCCCAATCTAGAAGAACTCCTCAGGAACATTACAAACATGCTTAAAAAAGATGTAAAAATAAAGTGGGACTCTGAGTCCAGACAGTCCTTCGAACAAGTCAAACAGGCCCTCACTGAGGCCCCTATCTTAATCAGTCCTGATTTCACTAAATATTTTTATCTTTTTTCTTTTTCTTCCGAACATACTATAGCAGCGGTATTATTACAAAAGAACAACGAAGGGTATGAACAGCCCATAGCTTTCTTTAGCAAAGAATTAAGAGATGTTTCTCTGAATTACAAGATCATGGAGAAGCAATCTTTTGCTTTGGCAAAATCCATAAAAGACTTTAGAGTCTACATTCTTCATTCACACACCATAGCATATGTTCCGAATGATGTAGTAAAAGATATTTTGACAGAGGACAACCCTGATGGAAGAAGGGGAAAATGGATTTCTTCCATTTTAGAATACGATATAGAGATTAAGCCCATGAAACTAATTAAAGGTCAAGGCCTTGCTAAATTAATGGCTGAATCAAACTTCCATGCTTTTGACATAAATTTTCTAGATGTGGCAGATGAACAGGGCGAGATGGTGACTCCAAACGTGAGAGAGGTATTTCTAAACTCTCCATGGTACATAGACCTTATTTTCGTTTTGCAAAATTTACAAGCTCCCCCTGGTTTAACTAAGACCAAAGCTAGATTTTGAAGTTGAAAGCTTTGAAATTCTGTATTCTAGAAAGCAATTTGTATTGGAAAGATCCTGTAGACATTTTGTTAAATTGTTTATTAAAAGAAGAAGCTGATAAAGTGTTGCAGGAGTTTCATGCAGGTGAATGTGGTGGCCATTTGAACTGGAAGGTCACAACTAACAAAATACTCAGAGCTAGATTCTATTGGCCCACCCTGTTCGCCGATGTACATAAGAAAGTGACCGCATGTCATCAATGTCAGTTGTTTGAAGGAAAAATAAAACTTCTCCCTCTACCTCTGAAACCGATCTCAGTTGAGGCCCCTTTCCAGCAATGGGGACTCGATTTCATTGGAGAATACACCCCCCGTCGTCGGGCCAATATAGGTGGATTCTCACTACCACCGACTATTTTACCAAATGGATCGAGGAAGTACCGAGCAGGCAAGCCATTGACTCTGTTATTATCAAATTTCTTGAAAATAATATTTTGTCTCGCTTTGGATGTCCTAGAAAGATAATAACTGACAATGCAGCTGCTTTCCGGTCGAAGAAACTCATAGATTTTTGCAACCAGTATCACATTGGTTTTGGACATTCCACAGCCTACTACCCTCAAGGGAATGGGTTGGCGGATTCTTCAAACAAAACTTTGGTAAATATCATCAAGAAAACATTGCAGGAAAACAAGAAATCATGGCACAATAAGTTGGTGTTTGCTTTATGGGCTGACAGGCTCACCACCAAAAGGTCAATTGGTATGTCACCATACCAGCTGGTCTATGGTACAGAGGCAGTTTTTCCCACTTCTTTAGGAGTCCCTGTCATGAAGTTGCTTCAAGATGTACAAGCTAAGCCAAATGATTCACAGAGAAGGATCAATCAGATGATCCATTTGCAGTAGACTAGGGAAGAAGTTTTCAACAAGACTCAGGTAGTCCAAGAAAACATCAAGAAGATCTTTGACAAAGGAACCGAGGAAGATGATTTCGAATTAGGATATTTGGTGCTGAAATGGGACGCTAGGAATGAGGACAAGGGAAAGCATGGAAATTTTGACAATCTGTGGATAGGGCCATACATGATCCAAGGTTTCAGGGGAAACAATGCTTTCTTGCTTAACGACGCTGATGGGTTATATCTTCCAGGAGCACCTGTGACTGGCAGAATGCTGAAACATTATGTGCCACCTCAGTAGAAGATTCAATTTTGCACTCTCCATTGTACATACCATTTTAATTTTCATTTTTCACTGGCATTTTTGAGTGAAGGACACTAGTCAGTTGGTTGAAGCCCGAAGAGAAGGCCCTAAGCTGTTGACCACTGTTGTTCCATTTTTTGAGAATAAAATCAACAAAGGCTGCTAGGCAAAAATCCTCAGAAGAACAGGAACCAGGATTCTTGGCACTTCACAGGGCAAGTACCATCCCCAGGTGGAGCCGCTGTTATCACCCCATAAATTATGGAAATCAACTGGTGACTGGGATATTATCTGAATCTAGTATTTTTGTTGACAAATGATTTTTCATTCTGCAAATAATGTGAAAAAAAAAAAAAGGGAATGAAAGAATTGAGATAAAAAGCCCCATGCAATAATAGTAACTGGGCCATACCTTTCAAGCATGACCAAGTTCTTTTAAATTTTTGATGTTGATAGGGTAGTGAATGATTTGGCTAAACAATTTAATCTTAGCCAAAGTGTCTAGGTTAGATTAGTGAATAAATCTGACCAGACGGTCTAATCCTGGTCAGATAGCCCCAGGGTAGAGTAATTTCTTAACCCAATAGTTTAATCTGGGTTAACTGTCATAGGAAACTAGGTTAGAGCATAGGTTAGTTTCTTTATTGTCCAATCCCAATAAAACCATCTTGAGGTCAATATTTAATCATATGCCAAATGCTTAAAATATGTTTGGTCGAAACCCCATGGTGGTGTCTTTTTGAAATTTGGGGAAAAAACCCATAAAACGCACTTATCCTAAGTTTTCTTCCCAGTGCATGTGTTCTTCGCTCCCAATTTATGCTCCCTGCACATTTTGACGATCTAGATCGCGACACTCAGATCTACGGCTCACAAATTTTTCCGAACCCCCCCTATCGTTCTGCTTTTAACCGGGGGGGGGTCCGGAATCGAAATTAAGATTGGCGCACATCTGGACGGCCCAGGGATAGACTCTTAAATCAACGGTCCAGATTGGATTCCGGACCCCCCTGTCCATTCTGCCTTTAACCGAGGGGTGGGGGTCCGGAATGAGTATTAAAGAGCACACTAATATCTGCGCCCTGGAAACGGGCGCACAGATCAACGGTCTAAAAGGGTTTTTGGACCCCTCCTAATGCTCTGCTTTTAACCAAGGGGGGGGGTCTAGAATTTTTATTCTCCTCTGGCGGGCCCCTCGTCATATGTGGCCTCAGTTTATTGATCCTGAAGTCCAATCCCCATCTGTTATCTGACAGATCTCGTCACTCATGGACGTCATCTCCCACTTGTTCCACTTACTCCCGGGTGTGTCCTATCCCATAAGTACGGTCAGTCCTTTCTGTCAGTACCTTACCCTTTTCACTCATGAACAACCCCTTATTGCAACTTTTACCTCCAATCACCAGCCTCCACGTCACCCGTCCATATGTTTTGGCCACCGTCACCTACCACATCACCCCCAAGTGGCCTGTTGTCCATTTATTACAGGATAACATACCCGTTATCCTGCTGACCTGTCTCCCGCGTCTAACCGACCCCAGTTTTGAATAAATCTATTGTTATTCCCCTTTCATTCACTATTCGTCCATAGCACCAGAAAAATTTACCTCTTACGCCTCCATTGCTTCTCTGTCAGCTTCATCCTCAGTCAGTCGACCCCACTAACGTCGTGTTTATTGCAGGTACTGTTACAGAGATGGCGCCAAAGCCAAGACAAGCAAAAGGAGAGGAGAATCCTTTTCTCCCACCTCCTGTCGACCTCGACAAAATCCCATTGGTTGACAAAGACAGGTTGATCGCTGATACCAAGTGTGAATTCAATTTTTCAGACTTCCAGTCATGGCTCCGGGAGGTGTTCCTGGACCAGGGCAATGAAATTGGACTATGAGAGTCCAATTTTCCCCTGTACCTTTTTCCTCAGATCCACCACTTTCCCGAATTCACCCTTAAATGCCAAGTTGATTATATTCCCGACCAGAGGGTCGTCGTCTCCTCATTCGGATATGCCCTGTTCTTCATCACGCCCGAAGACATAGATCAAATGATGCAAATCCCTTGTGTTGATTTTCCTTGTCCTTTCAACCTAGAAATCCTTACCGAGTTGTATCAAAAGATGGCTTTTCCCCAGAGAGCTCAAATATTCGAGTTGTTCCTTCCCACCTCCACTCAACTCCCTTCCACAAATCCCCCTTACCCATTTTCCATGTTCTCCACCAAGGGAAATAAGATCATTTCCTCCCTCTGTTCTCTGTTAGGGTACTATTCCGACCAGTGGGTAGATGAGCCCATTCTGGGTTTTCTATCCATTTTATCCACAGATGAAAAAACCACCACACATTTTGATTTCAGTACCTTCTTGGCCAACAATATTCACGAACAGTTCGTGAATTTTGGCACGGAAGGCATGTTCAGATATTCGTCCATATTGGCCTACATGTTTGTTTTCTATCAGGCAGATAAATTCAGTTTTTCTATGCAGAAAATGGATACAGATGGAAGTCCTCATCCAGTCACAGCGTGGAAATCTTTGTTGAAGAATAACTCCATAGAGTATAGATTCAAGGCATTCATCGATCTTTTCTACCACCCTGTAGTAAGCATGTTGAGTGGCAGGCCCAAGCCACGAATAAAAGACGAGGTCCAGAGAATTATACATCTCTCGGACAATGCAAAGATAGGGGACTTGTACCTATATCAAAACCACACCGAGATCAGAGTTTTCGGGTGTGAATTGGCACCCTACAAGCTGCCAAATTATGTGTCGGTAAGAATCTTTGCGTTAGAGTATATAAGGCAGATCATGAATTCAGATGAAATTCATTTTGGTTCCCTGAAGAAAAAGTAGCAACTGAGAATCAAGGGGCAGATTGGCTCTTTCATCTGCAACAGTCGAGGCGCCAGGGAAGAAGCTGACAAGATGTTGAAAGAAATGAAATTCTTTATGAGTTTCCCATGGAACTATGATCCATGCGGGATCATTTCAGAAATGCGGGTGAAAAACAAAAACATCTCGTACGTTCATGAGTCCAAGCCCGAGATTGAAAAATTTGCCAACCAGACTGTGTGGATGCCTGACACCTTGGTCGAAGTGGAACAACAGGTTGAAGTGGAACAACAGGTTCCCCCGACGACTGTGCAACCAACTACCACGCCACAGGTCCCTAAGGAAAAAAGGCCTCGACAAGAGTTGTCTCCGCCTGTAACGGAGGTATCATCAGAAGAGTTCCAGTTGCACACTAAGAGGCCAAAGACAATTTCAACACCTGGTCCGATTGTAGAACAAGAAGCCCCGCCTACCACAGTAATCAAGTCGGTCATTCCACCCTTTGGTTCGAGCCTTTATCAGGGCATCACCCCAGAAGTACCGAAGAAATGCACAGACTCTCCCCTGGACACTTAGCCAGGCAAGACTGGGCCCAAATTGAGCATCTTTAAGAAGTACGAGCTGATCAAGAAGAAGAATCAAAACCTTACCAACAGTACTTATGCTCAATTTCAGAAACAAACATCGACTGCGCAACATAGACTGTTGTCTGCATTCGACACAGAAAAGGGCAGGATGCACATGGCCTTCCTCCAAGTGCAGGTTCTGGATACAAAGGTGATCTCGGACTAGAAAAGGGCCACCTTCGAATTCCAGGCAAAGGACGTGCACCAAGCAGATCAGATGGATCTGCACAAACAGACAGGTGAGATGGTATTCCATACATTGGAACATGCTTCTACATCAGCAGCCAAATTTCAGGTGTCGCTCAATAATTCTCAAACACAGCTCAAGATGGAAAAAATATCGTCCTTTGCAAAGGACAACATAATTAAGACTTTGGAGGAGCTGGTCCTCAAGATCGATTATGATCCTGTGAACGTCAAAGCTGCAGAATAGATGATAAAGAATAAAAATGCAGACATCGCCTCCTTGAGGAAACAACTGAAACTCCCGCCTACAGAAGACTCATAGGCGAGGGAGATAGCAAAGAAAGAAGGCGAGAAGGACAAAATGCTTAAGATGCTCATGTAGAAGAATGCCCATCTCAAAGAAATGGAAGCAGAGATAGAGAAACTGCTAAAGGAGAAAGAGCAGTTGAAGTCTATGGAAGCCATTCCATTGAGTGCTATCCCAATTGTAGGATTGAGCACAGCAGCAGTAACAACAATTCCATCTGCAACACCAGTGACACCACAAGAGGGAACAACAGACCTCGACAAATCCATGGAAAAGATGAACCTGCAAGAGATAGAGATCAACAGGCTTAAAAAAGAAAGTTGAGAACCTCCATGAACTGAAGAATCCCTTCCAAACCAGTCTTTCCAAAGAAAATCAAGTAACTGAGTAGCTCATGAAGGAATTACAGCATCTCCAAAAGAAAACAATGGCAGGGAAGACTTTGGCTGAGGTCAAAGAGAATGTATGGACAAACATCACCAAGTCCATAAATGAGATCTAGCCCATGATCCAAATCATGTTTGAGTAGAACGAGTTGGTCGAGAGGAGTAAACAGGCTATTGAGAAGATCAGAGTAGAGTTGGGAGATAGACCAACTCAGACAAATGATATCATCAAATTCCTAAATTCCAAGACCAGAGAAGAGCTAGAAGAGCTGAAGCTAGAAGACAAAAGATAGAAGAGTTTTGACCAAGATAAGTCTATTGATTTAGCTGGAAGAATAGGTTCAGATCATGGATCATGGGGTACATAAATTCTTCAGCAAGATCGAGGCTCTCCAGAAGAAGGGTCACCCCGGTCTGAAGGTTATTAATGATAAACTGATGACACTCCCAGATTACAAAAAGAGACTGTCTGAAGTGTCTAAAGATAGTTCAAAGTTTGTTGGCATACAAGGGAGTATCACCGGAAAAGAATTCCTGGACGCTCTTCAGTTGGACATCAGTATCCAACACGATATTTGATACATATTCCTCACTAAGCCCACATTCGCTAAATATACGGAAATGGACAAAGTGTAACGGAGATTCCTCAAAGTCACTGTGCCTAGTCATATCAGATGGGAGGAACTCTGCGATCTGCTCGATTAGCAGATGAGCTGTCCATGTCCAGTCACCTGTCCAGTCAGAAGAGGTTGCGCAGGAACCTCGCCAACGGCCTACCCCAGAAATTCCGCATGCAGTTGTACCAAGTCATCAAGCAGTTTTGATTAGTTAAATTAGTTAGACTAAAAATATAATGAGCACGTCCTGATCAGTTATGACAGGAACGTTTGTAATTTGAATTATAAATAGTTCACCTTTCGAAGTATTGGGGGTTGTTGATCTTTACATCCTGACGCTATCAGACTGTAACATTTTTGAAGAGATCTACCATTAATAAAAGGAGGCACTTTTACAGGATTCTTGCGTGTATTCATTGGTGACGTTTATTCTCTAAGTTGAATGTTATTCTTTCTTTGTGATCATATTGTTTTCTGAAACCAATCTTTAAAAGTAACGTATGTTGCAGGATTTATCTTGGATACCCTGTTTCCGACTTTAAAGATTTTAATGTTTATCTTCTGATGTTTTCAATTAAGAAATTCTTAATTGCTTCTTAGTTGAATTTATCTTTCTCATATTTTCTTTTGTCCATCATTTAATCGATTAAAGATCCAGTGAGTATATTATCTCGCCCTGTGGAAGTATTTCTTTACGTTTCTGGTTTGTATCTCATATTTAATTTAACACAGACCCCATAGCCCAATGGATGTGCAGACTATCTCAACCAATTCAAAAACACTTTTACAACAAAACCTACCTATTCCTTTACCTAGCCTAACATATAAATTAAAAACAAATCTAAATCATATAGAGAGATTCCTCTCTGAAGCTGGAAGGGCTAGATCCCAGCTTTAAAAGTGGTTGGATAAAGTTATCTTTGTAGATTTCTTCTTTTTCAACATCTAGGAAATTTACCAAGTGCTAACAGTTACCTCAGAGACCTATAGGTATTCAATATCCTCAAGTGTGTTTTAAAGTGAGAAAGCCATGCCTCTTATTTATACTCTCCAAGTAGATTCCTTAAAAACATCTTCTAGGTCACTTTACCTACTTTCCTTATTTTAGGGTTAACCCACTTCTAATTTATCCATTAAATTTATTATTTAAATAATTTCTTTTGTATTCACTTTGAATTGTAGTACACTCATCACTTCACTTTATTATTTACCTTCTAAAATCTCTTAAACCACTTTGACTACTTTGACTTTTTGGGGCTTCTAGAAGACATAAGAGGGTCCTCCAATTTCGTAAGGCCATAGCTCTCAAACCGTGAGGAGTTATGTGACATTCCACATACCACCAGAAATGGAATGACATGTACTATCCATCTAAAATAGTATCACCTTTAAATATAGAAAAAACATACCATTATCCATCAAACAAACTTGGGTCCATTACCCAAACTTGGGTTCTCCAACTTCACATGGTCATAACTCTCTAACTGTGAGAAGTTATGTGACATTCCACATACCACCAGAAATGGCATGACAAGAGCTATCCATCTAGGATAGTTTCCCTGAAAAATTTAGTATCCTTCATCTCATTATTCCACAATTAAGAATGAGTTCTCTTACTCCGCAAAGCATCTTCCCATGAGGGATTTCACCATAAGGAAACCACTTTGGAGTTCATCCATATTTACTTCTTATAAACCATGAAAAGACAATAATGAGTCATGTTTAAATCAAACAATCTTATTTCCATTACCCAAACCTTTGTGTTGTGGGGCTTTCTTCAAGGGTTGACATCAATGAACACCAACCTTAATCAATAGTTAGATGTGATGATGATTGATTATTATTGCTGACATGATTCATTGATGGATGTAGGCTGGCGATAGATTTCCGACCAGACTCACATTTGGAGTAGAGGGTTCACACACGACAACTAGAGACATTGAGGGAGAGGTGTGGCAGAATCCCTGCCACAGCCTACTAGTACTCGCGCTATGGCTCGAACTGTAGTTTGACAATTACCTAGTTCCAGAAGCCCCACGATGCCCTGAGGGTAGACTGTGATAGTTTCTCACGATGATTCTAAGGGGCACATAATAAGGCAGGGTATGCATTCCTTAGAGGCCCTTAATCTCCCACAAGATCACCTGATGGAGTATTGACTCCAGGGGTTTGACGTCTACCAAATTCAGTCAAGAGGCGAGTGGCACCCTTGGAGTATGTAGTGTGTCTTGAATGGCACATTGCGCAAAGAAAATGGAAAGAGGCGAGTGGCACCCTTGGAGCATGTAGTGCGTATTGAAGGGCACATCCCACAAATAAAACTGAAAGAGGCGAGTGGCACCATTGGAGCATGTAGTGCATCCTGAAAGGCATGTCATGATTTTAGCTGGAAAGTTAATAAACTTAGTGCCTAGAAAACTATACCTCGTTAGAACCTGGTCAGCCCTAAAATAGATGATGGTATGAGTAATGTTTAATAACCAAAAGTTCCCTAAAAAAGTGTCTCTTAGCCTAGCAAAATTAAAACCTAGATCTAAGTAGAACACGTGGTTAAAGAAAAATAAAAAATAAACATGTAACAAGAAGGGGAGTAAGAAATTCAAACTTAATTATTAAACTAAAAATTATAATGGAGGATTAAATTTATTAGAAGGGGTAAATGGTTTTTTTTATCTACACTTGCTAAATTGATTTTTAGTTAAAGAGGAAAAGGGTAAATGGTTTTTTTTATCGACACTTGCTAATTTTATTTTTAGTTAAAAGAGAAAATAGGGAAACTTAAAAGAAAAGGAAACTTAAAGAAAAGGGGAAACTTAAAGAAAAAGGGGAATGCCCAACTTAGTAAGGAATCTAGCCTTTGAGACTTTCTACTTCTGAACTCAACTAGGAATTAAGTAATGCATAAGTCATTTAATAATTGTAAGGGAATATGGGGACATCGAGGAGTGTTTTTAGGAACTCTTTTAGGTGGGTGAGGGAAATAGGAATAATCAATTAATTAATAAAATTGATTCTTTGGTGCAACTAGGGGATCGGGCGACATGTGTATGGGGGTTTTTGTTCCTAATTAATTAAATGAAAAATGAATGTAGTGAGGATTTGGGAAACTAATGACTAAGAAACTATATAAAACGGATGATGGAGGAGGAGTTTGGATCACATCTGGCTTGTGTAACGTTACGCTCCTCAAAATTTTATCTTGAATAAACTCTCTCTTATGGGAGTTGGGATACCTAGCTCGGCTAACGGGTGGTAGCTTGACCTTGCAAGGTGAGCTGGGTGCTATCATTCTCTGGTATTGTGTGTGTGGCCCCTTTGCGGCTTGGGGGGCTCAAGGGGAAGAAGAGTACCCCTAGTGTTGGCTGGGAGGTACCGATGAGATCACATCGGTTGGAAAGAAGGAGATGGATGGAGCACGCATGAGACAATGACTTCGGAGCATTCACATATGGATATGGTATGGATTTGTATATTTGTATTGAATGGTAGTTAAATGATGTTCCTTCACCTTCAGTTAATGTACTTCTACTATGTTAAAGTTTATGTTTTTTTCAGCGTAACACTATCCAGAGATTTAATTTTTATCTTCAGCAAATTTGTCTTGATCAACCCAACATTTTATGACCAGAGAACTTAAAGTCATACCATCCTTATGCTCTCTTTATTTTGATTTGATTTCCCATGGAGAACCCCAAATCTGAATCCAATGAGTCCTCTGCATTTGTTTTATTGATTTAATACGAAGAAAAATTGTGGTTTTATCTTCTTTCCCTTATCCTTTAAGTTATTAGTCCATGCCTAAGAAGTTGACCAAGATCCAAATAGACTGTCCTTCACTCTGGTGTTAAATGTTTATATTCAAATGCCTTGCTTTCCTATGCATGGATAATAAGTGACGAATAAATTATTCTCCCAACTATATATACCTTACTTATCTCTGCATTTTTTTCTTATGATTAATCTTTGATCTCTGCGTTTTTATTTTAGTCATAATATCGGTGTCCTTCCCATAATTTTATCTCTGCGATTTTTCTTTTTAATAGATAGCAAATTACTTGGTGATTTACCCAGTTTTTACACAGTGATTTACCCCATACTTCACAGTGATTTACACAGTACCCACCCAACGATTTTCGAGCTTGACTCTCGACATTTTCAAATGATTAATCTTTGCGTTTGAATGATTAGTCTCTGCATTTCTGAATGATAATTCTATGTGTTTTTTTGAATGATAATTCTCTACATTTCTGATTGATAAATCTCTACGTTTTTTTTGAATGATTAATCTCCGCATATTTGAATGATTATATCTTCATTTTTGTCCGTTTGTGCTCATCATTTTTCTATCCTAATGCCCCATGTCTTACCTCTCACAATAGGTGATTTAATTCCCTTGTTTTTTTTGAGTATTAGCATGGAAAACCCAGGTGATATCTTGGTTAGATAGCATTTTATTGTTGGACAACAATTATCAGTGAGATAGTGAATTATTGTTGGTCAGTGATGCCATTGTTAGGCAACGATTTTACTGTTGGATAACATTTGGTTAGATAGAATATTGTTAGATAGCATTTTATTGGTATGTCAGAATGATTTAGTTATTATTTACACCGCAATTTAATTATGGATTTTCTGTGTTGGATTTCCCCCTTATGATCGTCTAGGCCCTAAACTATCTCCACACCAACAACACTCACCCTTCATTGAATTTTTGTTCCATATCAAGATAGAATCTCTGAATGAAGCGAGAGTGGTATAGAATTCGACCTTTGTGACCCAGCTCGTATGCTCATTCTACATATGAGGATCAAGGTTAATGGGGCTCATTGATTCTTATCCATAGGTTTGAATGGTGGAGGTTATTCCTTGTGTTTTAGTAACCAAACTCCTCTCCTCTTGGCACGACCACCCATACCCAGGACAGTTCCTTTATTGTTGGGAAAACACGTACCTACACGAACTCCACAGGCTTCTATACCTCAGTGTGCCCCTCTAGTTCTCTTCCCTTGACTGATCTCTTTTCTTGTACGCTTTCATCCCTTGGGTCTGTGTAAGAACCTTCCAAATGACTATCATTGACAGTTTTACCTCTCTTTTATTGCCTCCTCAATTGACAAAATTCTTCAGAGATCCCTCCCATCTTTTCCTTTAATCAGAAATTACGTGCCCCTTAGAGCTCGGAGTTTGGAAAAATATCACGAACGATTTTTAATGCTCAAGACTCAGCTTTTTCCTCATATCCACTCAACAATTTTACTGCGCATACCCAACGTTTTTATAGTTCACTCAGTGCCTAGTATGGGTACACTATCCCTACCCCTTTTTCTTTTCCAGATCTCAGTGGTTGCCGTGTGATCTCTAATGTGCCAATCTCACCCTTAGCCTTGGTCTCTCTGTTTCACTCTTCTTGAGCTTCCTTGATTAACCTTGTTTATAGATGTGATAGGTTTCTAGTTGATTGTAAGTTCTACCTTGTACAATTTAGGTAAGATATCTAAATTTTTATGACTGTTCATATCTAATATTAAAATTGATTGATGCTAAAATTGATGAAATGTATAATTGATAATCCAATGCAATGGTTGGGCTCATGCTAACATGTTAATAAAGTCTTGTTATTAATTAATTACCATAATTGGTTACCAACTAATTTGGTGTGCATGCTTACATGCTATTAAAGTTTGATATCCATTAAATAACAATAATTGGTCATACCCAACTATTTATATTAGGTAATAAG
>ML777796.1:266965-327682 GCA_009831015.1 Picea engelmannii
TATATATATATATATATATATATATATATATATATATATATATATATTCCTATTTGCTTGATTTTAGGACTATGGGATGGAATTGTATTCATGCTTTAATCAATTCTTAATTCTAGGTGGCTTATGGTCAATCCACCCTTACCACCTAATTTAGATGGTCCTTCTTTTTAACAAAATTAATACCTAACAAAATATGTTGTTGATAGTTTGTTGACCAAGTACACTATTGTTTAGCATAAGAATTTAAAGTTGGGCCATAATGTCAGATATTAATGTATGATAAGTGTTAGCATTTTGTTGTGCCATGAATATGGATAGTTTTTCTAGAGCATTGATTCTTCAAATCGATGAATGATTTAGTTAATAAATTAATTACGTGAAATGAATTGTAATATGTGACTGATGTGTCAATGATATTGTCATTAAAGTGTGATGTGTATTTCCTAACGTAAAGGAAAAAAAAATAAAAACAAAATTTTTTGGTGTATGATGCTTGTGGTTGTAATGAAAGGACTTTACATATGGTATCAGATCCGGTTCAACCTACGACTAGGGATCACTACTGCTTCCTTTGTTTAGATATTTGATTATATTGTCGCTAATTTAATTGATTTATATTCATGCAGGTAATCATGGTTAGAGGATGTCGCGGAGGTAGACGACGTGGTGCTAGGGGAGGAGGCACGATGCTCCTAGTAGAATCCATGCCTAAGGGGTCTAGCCCCCAGGCAGATGAATAGGTTGTCGGGAAGGAACAAATAGTGGTGGGTGATGTGGTTGGGTTGATGAGGTCCTTTTAGAGGATGTATGAGGAACTGATCAACCGTTTGGATAGAGATGAGTCCAGGGCACCAATACCCCCTAAGGGTCCACCGTGCGCTTCTGTAGGTACTGGTAGCATTCACGGAGAACTCAAGAAGGACAAGTTTTTCGAGTTCTTTGGTGCCCCAGATGACGTAGCTGCCGAGGTATGGTTGGATAATATGGAAATGTACTTTGCACTTCGCGAATATACCTCCAACATGAAGGTTCGCATGACGGTCTTTCAACTGAAGGGGACCGCTCTTCTGTGGTGGAAGATGCTCCTTCCACAATTGAACATGGTCGTCGAAGATGTGTCATAGGAACTATTCGAGGAACGGTTCTAGGAGAGGTATCTATCTGAGGAATTCATTGAGAGTCATCTCAACGAGTTCAATGCCTTGTGACAGAGCAGTCGTATGGTGCCCATGTACAAGGCCCATTTTATGGAGCTACTTCGGTATGCTCTGCACTTGAATACTGAGAAAATTAAGGTCAACAAGTTCTTGTTTGGCCTTAACATCATCATTCGTGCAAAGGTTGGGATTTTTATGCCTCAAAAATTGCATGATGTTGTCTAGAAGGCCCTCATAGTAGAGGAGGGGCTTATCAATGGGGGCAAGAGAAGGACTCCAGCGAGACCAGTGGGACAGGCATCATCTCCTACACAACAACATCAAACACTATCTAGAAATGCACTAGTATATTCTGGATTCTACAGAGGATCCACTTTTACTAATCCTTGGTGACTAGTGCCTCAGTAGAGGAATCCTTACTAAGGACCACAACACCAGCAACAACATTGACCACAACAACAACAGTTTTGGTCTGTTCAGGAGAACCGACCAGGGTTCCAGGCTGGTGGGTTGTGAGCTTCTACTTCCATTACCAGGAGTACTGGACTGAAGAAAGGGTGTTGGACATGTGGGGAACCACATTACTAGTGTGACTACCCAGTGAAGAGGACCAGAGAATCTGGATCAGCCGAACCCACTACCATGGGAGATTTGGGAAAGGCCCATCAGATTCATGTAGCGGTGAATAACCGCCAGGAAGAGCACCATTCGACTGTGCTCAAGACATCAGGTAATGTCACTGACTGAACACTTAGTATTTTGATAGATCTAGGTGCTACAGAGAGTTTCATTTCTGGGGCAACGCTAAAAAGAGTTAAGGTAAAGGCAGTCGAACAAGATGAGTTTATCTTTGTAGAAATGGCTTTGAGAACCAAACAAAAGGTTGGTGGGTAGGTTACGGGTTGTAGCCTTAACCTTGAAGAGTTTGTCACTAGGGACAACCTGTATGTCACGCTCTTAGTATATTATGAAATCGTGATCATAACGGACTAGTTGGAAACACATGAGGTGATACTCAAATGTAAGACGAAACAATTGAGCTTGGTCTATGATGAGGGACAAAGATGCGTGATTGTAGGTCAGAACCAGGGATTTTCCCTGATGTTCATCTCTTCCTTGCAGCTACGGAAGAGAATGTGAAAGGGATGTAAGATTTATGCGATCCTTGCGTTAAATGGGAAGGGAGTAGAAGAAGTTCTAGAACACCTTCCGGTAGTGAGGGAGTGTGATATCCCCCCCAAAAAAATATTTTTGAAATTTAAATTCATTGGAAATTTATTCTGTTTTTAGTAAATTTGAATTTGGATTTTTTTTGCCATTTATGGCAATTCAAAATTTCGAATTTAATAATTGTAATTAATTAACATGACTGTTGGGAAGAGACATGATTTGACCCAACTAACTATTTGACTATGACACTTGTATGAAAACATAATATTTTATATTAATTGCAGGAGGACAAATGGAACAAGCATGTTGAATTTAGCTGACCATGACTCAATGAGTGGGGAACATGTTGGTACTACCACTAGGATGATTATCCCAAGTGGAAAATCAATGATTTGGCCATGGGTAACCCCTAAAAATCAGGGATTTAGAAAGCTGCGAAAATCCCCAAGGGAGGGAAAAAGACCTAGGGAAAATTGATAAATAACATATGTGAGGAGGCAAGATGTTGCAAAGTATGCAGAGAAAAGGGATAAATGATTTTCCTTGCGGTTATGACCACTGCTGAGTAAGTGTGTGGCTAGAGGATAACTGCTGGAATTGTGGACATTGTTGAGGAGGAGTCTTCCAAATTCTCCCTCATGGATTCATGGTCAGGCTAGGGGGTGAATCGAGCAAGAAATTTTGGTTTCCTATTCTACGGTTGGGAGGAACATGGTTGTTCCCTTTGCCTTCCCACAAAAATGGTTTAGATATGTTGATCTACTCCTTCTCTGTGTTAAATAATCATTTATACTGGTGATATGTATATGTTAATTTTGTATTGAAGTACTTCCATGGGAGAAATCTGTCATGTCATAATCCATTTTTGAAGTAGGAAAAACTTGTTGGTTTGTAATCATTTCACCACTTTATCAAGGTGGATCGGTGGTCATCTTGACCCTTCAAGACATGAGGGTTTACTGTCAAGCGGTGGCCGCCTTAGCCTTTGTAGGCCACCAAATACCATCACCGCCATGATTTAATTTTTCTTAAGGTCGAAGGGGCAAGTTTTGTTCCCATAAATACTTGAATCATATTGTAATTTTGGACACAGAGGGTGAGATAGCTTGAAAGCATTTCCTGAATTGATTTGGTTATTCCCAGTTTTGGAGCTTTTCTCTACGATTATGATTTTTCTGTTATTGAGTTTGTAAACTCATTTTTCTTTCTTGATAAATTATTTTTCCGAGAAAACATAGTAATTATTTGTTTTTACCAATTACGAACAAAGTCATTTATTTATTCCGATTTTATTTGTTGGAGCGTGTGATTTTTAAAAAGAGATTAAATACAAAATTGATTTTTCATCATTTGAGACTTGCTTGTTACATATATGCGTAGTTCCTTTGCATTACCAAACACCAAAACCCGAAATTGTTGGGCCCACACCCTAATCCCATTTCGGAATTTGAGATTTCTTATTTCATTTTGTTTGTGCGCCAGGTATTCGTAAACCCTGAAATTCCGAACCACGAAACCCCAAAGTGTTGGTCCCACATTCCATTCACATTTTCGCAATTCAGGAGTTGTTGTATGTTGGTGTTTGGCATTTGAAATGGAGAAATCTCGAACCCCGAAACCCCGAAGTGTTGGTCCCACATTCCATTCACATTTTCGCAATTCAGGAGTTGTTGTATGTTGGTGTTTGGCATTTGAAATCATGAAATTCAGAACCCCGAAACTCCGAAGTGTTGGGCCCACAGTCTTTCCACATTTCACGATTCAGCAAACAACGTGGTCTTTTGTTTTTTGTGTTCGACATTTGTAATCACTGAAACCCGATTGACCTCTGTTTTTTCACAAAACTGTAGGAACATAGTAGGAATTATTTGTTATAGGAACAACTCCAATACTGTAATGAATGGAATGGTAGAAACGATGGAGGATCTTCATCCAGGATGGAGGTAGAATAGAAATAACAGATCATATTACAAGTCACTGTGTACAGGGCATGACAAGTACATAAATTATTTTATATGAAAGTATTAAACTAATTAAGCATATTTTTAGCATGATTTTTCTAAGAGTTCTGCTTTCCATGAGGTCATACACATTTAAGTATTCGAATTTTTGTAATTAGACTATTGTTTAATGGCATAAAGTGTAGAGAAAAAGATGGGATCCTTAGAGTTAACTATGCTTGATGTGTAAGCTACTGGTGTGTAATAATGAGACCCAAGTTATGTAGATATACTTGCATGTTTATATTTTCTGTAAGTAAAGATGCAGGACCGTAGCACGTAACTGAGCTTTGCAATTATTAAACTAGAATCAAGATGAAACTATTCCTATGACAATGAATCACTCTATATATATTTAGAGAAGGATATAGGTATGTACATACTTATAGGTGGGAATAAGTACATATGTTAATGGAGAGTTAAAGTGAACTCCCTACAATAAGAATGATAATATATTTCGTTATACGCGCACATAACAGATAGTCAAAATACCTACTACTCTAGTAGTCATGAAGATCCAACCTTGCAATTAAAAGCATAATTAAATGTGCATAACTGATTACTTTGACAATCCCACACTCCTTGTCCTTCCAACTCTTGGTCGTCAAAACGCCAAAAGGGGCTTAACATTTTTGCATCTCCCTTAGCCTCTATCCATGTGACCACCACTTTGTGACCATGCACTTAATGTCAGAGCACTACTGGATTTTTGCGATTCAGGGAATCACGATGCAATCGTTCCTCCTGTTCTAGGTCCTTCGAACTCCTGGACCCCGAAATGATGAAATCTCCCCCTTGAGGGATCAATAGTATAGATTCCTTTTGAACCAACGACCACGATCCCATTGGATTGATGATCCAAAACCTTTTGAGATTTTCCCCAAACCTTGACCACTCACCACATGTCCTCCTGCAATGAATAGTGTCGATTGTTTCACAATTTCGTGAACCGGGAGTTTACGATGCAACGACTCCAAAATCAATTGCCCCTCCAAACCCTGAACTCTGAAATAGTGAAATTCAACGCCTTAGAGTGTTGGAAGACACTCATCCTTAATCTCCTTGCTGCTCTGCAAGCTCCAACGAATCTTACATCTTCGACACTTCTTCAATGAAGTGTTTCCACCATTCATATGAATCCTCTCCTGGGGTGCTTATAAGCACTTAAATCCCTCGTAACTTGGTGTGATCCTATGGCTCTCAACATTTTATCACTCTTCCCCAAAGTGTCTCCACTGTTCGTTTCAGCTGCTCTCGTGCGCGACCACCCAGAGGTTAAACTCTGTGCACCCAGATCCTTTCTCTGAACCTCAAGGGTTCCTTCAACCTAAGTTTAGATATTTCCTATATACATATAAGTATGTTGGAGTAGTTTGAAAGTTAAGGAAAGTGATAGAATTACTGAAAGAATTTATCCACATAAGCTTTTCTATTCGAAGTAAACTAGATTGGTGTAATAATGTCATTATGGACAGAAATGTATCTTACCTTCTCTTAAATTCTAAAGCTTAAACGAAATTGAATTATGTCATAGAATTTTTTTTTTATGGTCAATTTGAGGTACATTACATATGGTATCAGAGAAAAAACTACAACATTGGGCCTGAACAGGGCCACATTAGCTGCTTAGTATTTATTCTGATTTATGTAAAACTAATAATTCTTATGGTTACAAACAGAAATCCCTTTCTGTTTTTGTAAATTATGGTAGCTCAGGAGGATGAAAAAAATAGGATGGAAGGAAATCCACAACAAGGACCTCCTGGAGATCCAAGACATAACAGTGATGGAAGCTCACCCACGGAGGTGCTGGAAACAATGAGGAATCTTATTGTTGAACTGTAGGTTTTCGAGGATGACAATGAAAAATTGAAGAAGGCACAGCAGGAACAACAAGAGATAAATGAAGTCCTGCTACGTAGTATAGTAACCAAGAAAATACCAAAAGATGATAACCATGACGAAGAGGTCAGCAAAACTGACTCCAAGAATTCTGGTCCGGAAATAGAAAAAGGAGACAACTCGTCTGAAGGGACACCTTCAGCTGAAGACAAAACTATACCAGACAAAAAAAGAAAACAAGTAGACCACGTTGAAGGAGAATTTAAAAAAATTAAACCATCTACCTTTGATGGAGAATCCAGGACAGGAGAAGAAGTTGAGGCATGGTTGTTGGACATCAAAAAATACTTCCAGATCTACAACTATTCCAGGAACATGAAGGTCAGAATGCCCATCTACAATATGAAGGGGAAGGCCAACATTTGGTGGCAGGACCTGAAATTGGCCAAGGGCCTAAAGGAGAAACAATTGGAATGGTCCGACTTTAAGAAGTATTTCAAGAAAAAATATCTTATGAAAGATATTATGAAAGGAAGATGAAAGAATTTTACGATTTACGACTCAGATAGATGACGATGGAGGACTTTATAAATAAATTTCTGGAACTACTAAGGTTCGTACCATACATATGGGATAATAAGGTAAAAATTCAGTGATTCTTAAGCTGTTTACCACAGGCCTATCGGGACAGAATTGAGTTTGATAACCCCAAATCATTTATTGATGTATTTAGGAAAGAACAAATGTTCTATGACTAGTATAAACAATAGGTAGAGTTTCCCAAGACCTGGAAGGACAAAAATCAAGATCGAATGAACCAGTGGAAGAAGGGATACTAGCCAGCTCCTTATCAGAATGCAGCAAAAAGTTTTCCAAGGAAGGATTTTCACTTCAATCATCCGAATACACAAGGTAGTTGTAAACCAGTAAACCTAGGAATGAAGAAGTTTGGGGACAATTCCTGCGAGCCATTAAAGTGTTGGGAGTGTGGAGAGCCTCATCTAAGGAGGAACTGTCCACATTTAGTTGCAGCAAACAAAACTATTGTTCACAATTTGTAGGAAGCCTTGACAGTGGGAGACATGGGCAGAAGTCTGCATTAGATAAATGCAACCATAGATGGTCGACAAGCTAACCACCAGCCCTCGGTTGTAGAAATCGAAGGTAAAATCAATGACACTAGGATTTTTGTTTTAATTGACCCTGGAGATATGTTAAGTTATATTACTCATGATGTAGTAGAGTCGAATAAACTTAAGAAAACGAAGCATGCAAAATCATGGCTTGTACAACTAGCAACAAGTACTAAAAGGAAAGTAGTTGACTTTATTTCTGATCTTGAGTTCAACTTAGATGGTCAAAAGATAAGGACCAATCTGAACATCCTACCACTAGGATCTTATGATATGATTATTAGGATGGATTGGTTGGAATAACATAAATCAGTACTAGACTATTATACAAAGATACTTAGCTATAAAGATAATTTTGGCACTATTAGAACAACCCAAGGCATACCAAAACCTGTATTAGTCAGACAAGTTTCAACGATGCAACTCAAGAAATGTATTAGAAAGGGATGTCAAGTTTACACCATCCATGTGACGAATCTATTAGAAAAAGAAGATAAGATCAAGTTATAAGACTTTGCTCTCCTACGTGAATTCAGAGACATGTTTGTGGATGAGATACCAGAATTACCTCCTAGAAGGGAAATAGATTTCTCCATAGACTTACTACCCGGATCAGTCCCCATCTGAAAAGCACCCTACCGAATGAATCTACTAGAACTGACAGAATTAAAAATACAATTACAAGAATTGTTGAAAAAAGAGTATATCAGACCGAGTGTCTCTCCATGGGGAGCACCAATCCTCTTTTTGAAAAAGAAAGACGGTACTCTAAGACTATGTATCAATTACAGACAACTGAAAAAAATGAACATAAAGAACAAATACCTATTACCTAGGATAAATGATCTGTTCGATCAAGTTGGTGGGGCCAAGATCTTTTCAAAATTGGATTTACGATCCGGTTATAATCATGTTAGGATAAAGGACGAGGACATAAACAAAACAACTTTTGGAGCAAGATACAGACATTATGAGTTTTTAGTCATACCTTTCGAACTCACTAATGCACCAACAACATTTATGTGCTTGATGAACAACATTTTCATTCAGTACTTAGATAAGTTCGTAGTAGTATTTATCGACAATATTATGGTCTATTCTAAAATGGAGGAGGAACATGATGAACACTTAAGAATAGTTATGAAAACATTAACGAAACACAAACTATATGCAAAATTTGACAAATGTTACTTTTATTAAAAAAAAATACAATATTTAGGACATGTCATTTCCTCGGAAGGTATTGTCATAGACTCGGAAAAGATAAAATCCATTATGGAATGGACAGTACCTAAGGATGTGGCAAATATTTAGTCATTCATGGGAATCACTGGATATTATCGCAGATTTATAGAAGGGTTTTCCAATATAGCCTACCCTATCACGTCATTACAAAAGAAAGGGACCAAGTTTAACTGGTCGAAAAAGTGTCAAGACAGTTTTAACAAGATGAAAGAATTATTGATATCAGCGCCCATTTTGAAGGTAGCAGACCCAGATAAAGACTTCACAGTATGTGTTGATGCAAATAACGAGGGATTAGGTGGTGTTCTAACTCAGGAAGGGCACGTGATCTTTTACAAGTCCCAAAAATGAAAAGAACACGAGCGAAATTATGTCACTCATGACTTAGAATTGGCAGCAACAATACATGCCTTAAAAATGTGGCGACACTATATAATGGGAAGAAAATTACTACTATTGACAGATAATAACGGGGTGAAATATTTGTTTAACCAAACAAACCTTAATGCAAGACAAGAAAGGTGGCTATACTTCCTAAGGGAATTCGACTTTGAGGTTAGACATATCAAGGGTAACGAAAATAAAGTAGCAGACTCTTTAAGCAGAAGAGTCCATGGGTTATTTGAGATAAATATCAGCAGGGCATAAAGCGATCTGGAACAAAGAATAAGGACGACAAGTATTAACGACGAAAATTACACTAAGGTGATGGAAGAATTTAAAAATAGTATCACAAACTCATATAAACCAGATCTAAGTATTGACAAGAAGGGATTATTATGATTTTAAAACAGACTTTACATAACTGATTCAACAGAGTTAAAATTAACTGTTTTAGAAGAAGTGCATAAGAAACCGTATTCTAGCCATCTAGGTTACCATAAAACAATAAAAACACTCAAAAAATATTTTACTGGCCTAATATGAAGGGAGAAACAACAAAGTACTTGGCTAGGTGCCAAGATTGTCAGCAGGTTAAGGTCGAGCACCAACACCCAACTGGCCTATTACAACCGTTACCAGTACCAGAATGGAAATGGGAGACTATATCACTAGACTTTATAACAGGTTTGCCTAAAAATCAGAAACAAAATGATTCTATCATGGTTGTAATCGATAAACTCGGTAAGTATGCACACTTTATTCTTGTAAAGTCTACTTTTAAAGCTATAAACATTTCTCAAATATTCATGAAAGAAATTTCTAGACTGCATGGTATTCCTAAAATGGTGGTTTTAGATAGAGACATAAAATTTACATCCGCTTTTTGGAAGGAATTGTTTGCAGGACTAAACACTAACTTGAACTTCAGTACGATCTATCATCCAAAAATGTATGGATAGACCGAAAGGAAAAACCAAATCATAGAGGATATGATTCGGATGTACGTAAGAACAAAACTGATCAAGTGGGAAGACTACCTACACTTGGTAGAATTTGCATATAACAATCGGTACCAAACTGTGGCTAAGTTGAGCCCTTTCAAAATACTATATGGTAGAAAGTGTACAACTCCAATTAGTTGGGATAACCCGGCTAACAAACTCATGGTTGGACCAAAGATGCTCCAAGAAATGGAGAACATGGTAAGAAAGGTACAACAGAACTTGAAAGAAGCACATGAGAGACAAAAGAGTTATGCAAACCAAAAAAGGAGACACTTGGAATTTCAAGTGGGAGACCATGTTTACTTGAAGGTCAAAGCCCGAAAAAGCTCGCCGAAGTTAGGAAATTCTGCCAAGATGGCACCTAGGTTTTGTGGGCCCTTTGAGATACTAGCTCGAATTGGACCCATAGCATATCAACTTTCACTTCCAGCTAATCTAAGAATTCATAATGTATTTCATGTTTTTTTGTTGAAAAAGTATATTCATGACCCTACTCATATGAATTATTGGAGCTTAGTGCAGGTGGAACCCGAAGGCGAGTTACAGGTGGAACCTGAAGGCGAGTTCCAGGTGGAACCCTTGCGCATTCTGGACCAGAGAGAAATAGCACTTCGGAACAGAGTCGTTGCTCAGGTAAAGGTGGATTGGAAGAACTTTAGTCCTGAGGTGGCCACTTGGGAGTTGGAGGGATATTTGCGGAAATATCATCCAACCCTGTTCCAAGAAGGGAACAAACATTGAGAATAGTGTTTTACTGAAGGGGGAAAGGATGTGATATCCCCAAAAATAAAATATTTTTGAAATTTAAATTCATTGGAAATTTATTCCATTTTTAGTAAATTCGAATTTGGAATTTTTTTGCCATTTATGGCAATTTTGAATTTGGAATTTAATAATTGTAATTAATTAACATGACTGTTGGGAAGAGCCCTGATTTGACACAACTAACTATTTGACTATGAAACTTGTATGAAAACATAATGTTTTATATTAATTACAAGAGGACAAATGGAGCAACCATGTTGAATTTAGCTGACCATGACTCCATGAGTGGGGAACATGTTGGAATTACCCCTAGGATGATTGTCACAAGTGGAAAATCAGTGATTTGGCCATAAGTAGCCCCTAAAAATTAGGGATTTAGAAAGATTCAAAAATCCCCAAGGGAGGGAAAAAGTCTTGGGAAAAATTGATAAATAGCATATGTGAGGAGGCAGGACGCTGCGCGGTATGCAGAGAAAAGGGACTATGGATTTTCCTTGCTATTATGAGAACTGATGAGTAAGTGTGAGGCAAGAGGATAACTACTGGAATTCTGGACATTGTTGAGGAGGAGTCTTCCAAATTCTCCCTCATGGATTCATGGTCAGGCTTGGGGGTGAATTAGGCAAGAAATTTTGGCTTCCTATTCTATGGTTGGGAGGAACGTGATTGTTCCCTTTGCCTTCCCACAAAACTGGTTCACATATGTTGATCTACTCCTTCTCTGTGTTAAATAATCATTTATACTGGTGATATGTATATGTTAATTCTACATTGAAGTACTTCCATTGGAGAAATCTGTCGTGTCATAATCCATTTCTAAAATAGGAAAAACTTGTTGGTTTGTAATCATTTCACCACTTTATGACGGCAGATCGGTGGTTGTCTTGACACTTCAAGATGTGAGGGTTTACTGTTAAGCAGTGGTTGCCTTAGCTTTTGCAGTCCACCAAATACCATCACCACCCTGATTTAACTTTTATTAAGGTCGAATGGGTAAGTTTTGTTCCCATAAATACTTGAATCATATTGTAATTCCAGACACAGAGTGTGAGATAGCTTGAAATCATTTCCTAAATTGATTTGGTTCTTCCCTATTTTGGAGGTTTTCTCTGCAATTATGATTTTTTTGTTATTGAGTTTGTAAACTCATTTCTATTTCTTGATAAATTCTTTTTTGAGAAAACACAGTAATTCTTTGTTTTTACCAATTACAAACACGGTCATTTATTTATTCCAAGTTTATTTGTTGGAGCGTGTGATTTTTAAAAAGATATTAAATACAAAATTGATTTTTCAACATTCGGGACTTGTTTGTTACATATATGCGGAGTTCCTTTTCTTTACCAAACACCGAAATCCAAAATTGTTGGGCCCACATCCTAATCTCATTTTGTAATTTGACATTTCTTATTTCATTTTGTTTGTGCATCAGGTGTTCGTAACCCCAAACCCTGAAACCCCGAAGTGATGGTACCACATTCCATTCACATTTTCTCAATTCGAGAGTTGTTGTATGTTGGTGTTTGGAATTTGAAATCGTGAAATCCCGAACCCTGAAACCCCGAAGTGCTGGTCCCACATTCCATTCACATTTTCGCAATTCAGGAGTTGTTGTATGTTGGTGTTTGGCATTTGAAATCGTGAAATCTTGAACCCCAGAACCCCAAAGTGTTGGTCCCACAGTCTTTCCACATTTCACAATTTGGCAAATAGCGTGGTCTTTTGTTTTTTGTGTTCAACATTTGTAATTGCCGAAACCAGATTGACCTCTGTTTTTTCACAAAACTGTAGGAACATAGTAGGAATTATTTGTTATAGGAACAACACCAATACTGTAATGAATGGACTGGTAGAAATGATGGAGGATTTTCATCCGCGATAGAGGTAGAATAGAAATAACAGATCATATTACAAGTCACTGTGTATAGGGAATGACAAGAACACAAATTATTGTATATGAAAGTATTAAACTAATTAAGCAGATTTTTAGCTTGATTTTTCTAAGAGTTTTGCTTGCCATGAGGTCATACACCTTTAAGTATTCGAATTTTTGTAATTAGACTATTTTTTAATGGCATAAACCGTAGAGAACAAGATGGGATCCTTCGAGTTAACTATGATTGATGTGTAAGAATGAGACCCAAGTTAGGTAGATATACTTGCATGTTTATATTTTCTGTAAGTAAAGATGCAGGACCATAGCACATAACTGAGATTTCCAATTATTAAACCAAAATGAAGATGAAACTATTCCTATGACAGTGAATCACTCTATATATATTTAGAGAAAGCTATAGGTATGTACATACTTATAGGAGAAAATAAGTACATATGTTAATGGAGAGTTAAAGCTCCCTACAGTAAGAATGATAATATACGCCTTTATACAGGCACATAGAAGACAGTCAAAATACCTATTGTTCTAGTAGTCATGAATATCCAACCTTGCAATTAAAAGCATAATTAAATGTGCAGAAATGATTACTTTGACAATCCCATACTCCTTGTCCTTCCAAATCCCGGTCTCTGAAACACCGAAAGGGGCTTAACGGTTCTGGATCACCCTTAGCCTCCATCCATGTGACCACCACTCTGTTACCACACACGTAACATCAAAGTGCTACTAGATTTTCGTAATTTGGGGAATCACGATGCAAGTGTTCCTCCTGTTCTAGGTCCTTCTAACTCCTGGACCCTGAAATGCTGAAATCTCCCCATTGAGAGATCAACGGTTCAGATTCCTCTTGAATTGACGACCACGATCCCACTGGATCGATGATCCACAACCTTTCAGGATTTTTCCTGAACCTTGACCACTTGCCATGTGTCCTCGTGAAATGAACGGTGTTGATTGTTTCACAATTTCACGAACCGGGAGTTCACGATGCAGTGACTCCAAAATCAGTTGTCGTTCAAAACCTCGAACTCCGAAATAGAAAAATTCAATGCCTTATAGTGTTGGAAGACACTCAGCCTTAATATCCTCGCTTCTCTGCAAGATACAATGACTCTCGCAACTTCGACACTTCTTCCACGAAGTGTTTCCACCGTTCATACAGGTCCTCTCCTAGGGTGCTTCTAAGCACTTAAATCCCTCGTAACTTGGTGCGATCCTATGGCTCTCAGGATTTCGACACTCTTCCCCGAGGTGTCTCCACCATTCGTTTCATCTACTCTCCTGCGCAACCACCCAAAGGTTAAACTCTATGTACCCAAATCCTTTCTCTGAACCTCAAGGGTTCCTTCGACCTAAGTTTAGATATTTCCTACATACACATAGGTATGTTGGAGTAGTTTGAAAGTTAAGGAAAGTGATAGAATTATGGAAAGAATTTATCCACATAATATTTTCTATTCGAAGTAAACTAGACTAGTGTAATAATGTCATTATGGACATAAGTGTATCTTACCTTCTCTTAAATTATAAAGCTTAAACTAAATTGAATTATGTCATAGAATTGTTTTTTATGGTGAATTTGAGGTACATTACAGGGAGTTTGCAGACATCTTCCCTGAGTAGTTACCTGGGATGCCACCAATGAGGGAATTGGAATTTACCATAGACCTAAAACTGAAAACTGAACCGATAACAAGAATGCCTTATCTGATGTCGACCCCGTAGTTACAAGAGTTGAAAATGAAACTTAAGGACTTGTTGGACCTAGGAATTATACTTCCAACTGTGTCACCATGGGATGCACCTGTTATTTTCATATGAAAGAAGGATGGGTCATGGAGAATCTGAATTGACTACCGTCAATTGAACAAGGCAACAATCAAGAATCAATATCCATTGCCAAGGATAGATGATCTATTTGATCAGATGAAGGGTGCGACGGTGTTTTCAAAGATCAACTTGAGATCAGGGTTTCACCAGTTATCGATCAAGGAGGATGACATCCCTAAGCCCACCTTTAATATGAGGATTGGACATTATGAGTTTATTGTTTTACCATTTGGATTGACGAACACCCCAGGGGTATTTATGAGTTTGATGAATGGGGTGTTCCGCGAATACTTGGATAGGTTCATCCAAGTATTCCTTGATGATATTTTGATTTACTCTCAGATGATGGAGGATCATGATGAGCACTTGTGCTTAGTACTACAATGTTTACGAGAGAACAAATTGTATGGGAAATTGTCTAAATGTGAGTTTTATCAATCGAAGATTCACTACTTAGGGCATGTCATCCTCGGCAAAGGTATGGTTGTGGATCCAACAAAGGTCAAGGCTATTATGGAATGGCATGTTATAACGAAAGTCCCCGAAGTGCGTAGCTTCATGGTTTTAGCGAGACACTATTGACGGTTCATGGAGGGTTTTTCAAAAATAGCAAATCCGATCACGGAATTACAGAATAAGAACAAGAATTTTGTTTGGACTGAGAAATGCGCGAGAAGCATTTTGGAGGCTCAAGGAGTTGCCGACAACAAAATCGATACTAAAGGTCCCTGACATGGAAATAGAATTCTTGGTATACACTAATGCATCCAAAGAAGGCTTAGGTGGAGACTTGATGCAAGACGGTCGAGTGATCGCTTACATATTGAGAAATTTGAGAAGGCATGAGGAGAACTATATGATGCAAAATTTGGAATTGTTAGCCATTATTTATGCCTTTAGAGTTTGGATACACTACCTTATTGGACGAAAATTTGAACTAAAAATGGACCACTGTGGAGTACAACACATATTTATGCAAAGTGACTTGAACGCTTGACAATGACGTTGGTCGGAATTGCTTAGAAAGTATGATTTCCAAATTACTTACATAAAAGGAACAATGAGCAAAGTGGTTGATGCATTGAGTCAGAGGCCACACATATTTTTGGCGATGCCTCTTCAGACGAATCTACGTGAAAATATTCTAACCTTACAACGCGACGATGACTGGTACAAAGAGGTCAAGGATTTTATTGGACAAAACAAAATTATGGTACCAAAATTTGAGGGATTTACTGTGGACAAAGACGAATTATTGAGATTTAAAGTTTGAATTTACCTGGCACCCAATGGTGAGTTCATAAGTTTGATCCTAAATGAGGCTCATAGAGCAGTGTACATGGCTCATCCTGGAGTCACGAAGATGAGGGCAGACCTTAAACCCTTATTCTTCTAGAAAGGAATGATGGTAGACATAGCTAAATACCTGGCCAGATGTATAGAATGTCAGCAGGTGAAGCCTAAACATAGACATATGATAGAACTACTACATCCACATGCTATTCAGGAATCCAAATGGGAGGGCATTTTGATGGATTTCATTGTTGGATTTCCACTGACGATAAGGAGACATGACTTGATTTTTGTGGTAGTCGACACTCTGACGAAGAGAGTTCATTTTATTCTTGTGCGTACAATGTATCAGGCACTTGACATAGCTATATTTTTCATCAGTGATATTTGTGAGGCTGCATGGTGTGCCTAAGATGATCATATCTGATAGAGGATCGATGTTTACAAGACTATTTTGGACTAGTTTCTAAGAGGCCTTGGGAACCCAACTTAACTTTAGTACTGCATATCACCCGGAGACAAACAGGAAGACCGAAAGAACAAACCAGATCTTTGAGGACATGTTGCGTATGTATGTTATGGACCAACAAAAGCATTGGGAATAATTCTTGCCACTAGTAGAATTTTCATATAACAACAGTTATCAAAGCACCATTAAGATGGCGCCTTTCGAGCTTCTTTACAAGTGACCATGTCAGACACCTTTGAGTTGGGATAGCCTAGAGGATAGGGGCCTGGTGGGACCAAAAGTGATCCAAGAAATGGAATATCAAATGAAAACAATAAAACAAAGGATCAAGGAAGTGTAGGATCGACAAAATATTTATGATGATGCACATCGTGTCGATCGTAGTTATGAAGTTGGTGATCGCGTCTTCTTGCGGGTGAAACCTCATAAGAGTTATATCAAGTTTGGGAAGGGTGATAAAATCTCTCCTAGGTTCATGGGACCTTTCAATATTATGGAAAGGAAGGGGTCGATGGCCTATCAACTAGCCTTGCCTGATTCTTTAAGGTGTATGCACGATGTTTTTCACGTATCTGTTTTGAGAAATTATATTAGTGATCCTACACATGTTATTGACACAAGTTTCTTGCAGGTATCTGATGAGGGTGCACTCACGACGAAGCTAATCCACATCCTGGACCATCACATTCGACATCTATGGCGTCGAACAATAGATTAGGTCAAGGTCCAGTGGGACAACTATAGTTTGCACTCGATGACCTGGAAGGACTCATATGATATGCGTCAGTAGTTTCCATTTTTGTTTGATAGCTAGACCTATTATATTTTGATACACTTTATTTCGACACTTACATACTGTGAAACTTCGGGACACAGTTTAAAACAAGAGGGGGTTTATGTAACATCACGCTCTTGTGTGCAATGAGAGAACTTATTCTTTGAGGAAACTTGCATGCAAGTGATCCGAGTTATTATACTATTGGTTGTTTTGATTACGATTATGAGATATTGTGGATTTTATGATATGTTATTTTGTTGTATTTACATAGACAAGTGCTATTGACTAGTTTCTCATGAGTGTGTAGGACTCTGGACATTAAGGATGCAGAGGCATTGATGAAACCCCTTGGAATCTAGATCGATTCAGGGAGTGGACTGTTAGGGTTTGAATGTTTTTGATGTGACATATGTACATATGGTTAGATGTTATGATGATTGATTATTATTGTTGACATGATTCATTGATGGATGCAGGATGATGATAGCTTGTCGACCAGACTCACATTTGGAGTAGAGGGGTCACGCATAACAACCAAAGACATTGACAGAGAGGTGTGGCAACAACCCTGCCACAACCTACTAGCACTCCCGCCATGGAACAAAATGTAGGTTGTTGGTTACCTAGTTCGATAAGACCCACGATGTCGTGAGGACCGACTGTGACAGTGTAATGTACCCCAAATTTACCAAAATAAAAAAAAGAATTATTAGGTTCATTAAATTTGTTTTTCCTTGAATACTTATTTCAAAAAATTCCTTAATTATAAATGAAAAGTAGTTCTGCGATTTCTTTTATCTTCCAGAACTTACATTTATCATTTCTTGACATAGTTGCAAGGTTATGTAGACTAAAGATTAACTTCGGAGTTACAACGAATGATACCACGATCATGTTTTGTACCCCTTATAAGAAAAAAATGGCTATCATGTAGCCTATCCATGAACCTACATTAGTGTTTTTCCACTGTTGTATAAGTGCACTTATTCATTATGCATTATCTTATGAGTTTTTTCAAAGTTGACAACATTCCTATTCTCAAAAATAAGGGAGAAAATAGTTTAGTACCTAAACTATTATACCCCACCTTAGTAACTCCATCATACTCGTGCTAGTATACCACAAGACATACTATAGGGATTACATATATATATATAACGATCCCAAGGATAAGTGTATCATTTAATATATATGTTTCATGTGGATTGTCTCTATTATTACATAGTTATTGATAACATAACACCAATACGTACATGCGTTAATACTCAACATTTTTGTTACTACATGGTTGTTAAAAGAGGTTTTGTTTCTTGTCGTTAGATGTTTCCCATGATAATAGTCATTGGCACAAGTGTTAACGAATCAAAACCATAAGGAAAAAATCTTAACCAAACGAGAAGGAAGTAACTATAGTTGTAACCATAATTGACTCGCATCATACCCGCCATAAATTGATAAGAGGTTTGTTGAAGGTATGAGAATCGTGACTTGAATGAACCCTTCTTATGAAATTTATGGGTTCCTATAAACATACCTTCCTGAGCCATTGCTCGGTCACCGTGCCCAATGTATCCCTGCCACCTCACTTTGTTCACATGGAAGGGTACATTCTGTAATTACCACTATTACTTTTCTCAGCAAAGGGTTCCTAGGGTTATCATCTCATTCTTCTCCTTTGGTTCTTTGACTTTTGCGAAAAACGCTACAATGCTAACACTGCAATATTTAGCTTAGTAAGCATGGCTAGAATCATGGTGTTGGGCCCAGCCTGCATAAAGAAATATAGGTTGCATCTACCAGTTGGATGCTACCCTGTGCAAGGTAAGAAAACTCTCGGTTATTTTATTTTGAACTCTCTGTGACTCTAGAATAACGAAGTATGCATAATTCACCACCTATTCCTCTTGGCTCTATTGGTTCTAACTTTCTTGGGTCTAAATTAGAGTTTTATTGTTTTGTCGAGTACCTTTCAATGATTAGGGTTTGTCCTCACTCCACTTTAATTCCCTGTATCTTCGGTTTCTTGTGTTGTGTGATTTAATCTCTGTGCAAACTTGATAGGGTTAAATTCCTGGCTTTAATCCTTCAGGGGTTTTTAAAGATTTGATGTGTTTCTTGTCCATTTCGTTACCTGTCTGTATGAAATCGTGGATTTCTTAACTCTTTATCCTAGATAGTGAATCTAGATTTTCTCCCATGTGATAGTAGGAGAGATACCCTCCATACCCTGTCTAGATCTTTATATTTTGCAAGACCGTCCCCTACGGTAAGGGAGTGTTTTCATTCTATCTGTAATTCGTATTTTACTTGCGATGTGGTGTTATGATTTCATTTAAAAAAACAATTTCATAGTTCAACATAGTTCTGTAACTCTGTCTGAATTTTTGGACTATTGACTTTTATTTCTAAGAATATACATCTCAGATCTTACTATGATTTAATTCATTTCAAGGATGTATGGTGTATCGTTAATATTACTATTTTATTAAATGATGAGTCTTCTGGTTTTGTAAAGAGGAAAAATGGAAAGAGTCCTCGAGCGAAAGGATCTTGGAAGAAGTTATGCATCTAAGACTTACTGTGAATTCATTACCCCCTCGAATCATACGATGTAAAGACGTAAACCCCTTCTTGTGGGTGTTGTAAGATATTCTCGCTACTATGTAAGGTTTTACTAACTGGATTGTTACTCTAAAATCCATTCACATTAATCATCCTTGTACATGAATTGTTACAGTCATAAGATCCCACTATGTGTAGATATTCCATAATCTAAACTTAATTAAAGGATTTACTCTAAGCTCTCTGCTCCTATAATTTTGTGTTTGAAACTTGTCTATTTTTATTTTCTTCAACGTAAAGAAAAGTATTAATTGTAGTATCCAAATGGGCAATAAACGCCTATGTGAGACATGTACTATACTGCATGAAATTTATCATTCTGGTTATGAAATGTATTACATGTTTGGCAATGTTTCTTTGTTTATTTTCATTCTGGCGCATACAGTTAATTTCTTCGGCTACACACTAATGATGGGACCCCTGTTTCCTTGCGAGGATACCATCAACTATTTTTGGGTCCACTGATCCCCTTCTAACTATGGAAAGTTCGCTTCAGTGACGTTGATGGGAAAAATTCCCCCATGCCAACCTTAAGATAAGTATTATCCACACGTTGAATCTTCAATGTTAAATTTCGTTGATTCTTCTTAACACTATTTACAAATTTTTTGATTTATCTTCAATACTTAAATTCATTGATTCTTTATTACACTGGTTACTAAATCTCGATTTACCCCCCTGCAGGTCTTAATCATTTCGAGAAAAAGGGTCCACGAGATCGCCTTACTCAAAAGGTATTCGAGTTCCAACATCTTAGCATTTAATTCAACTTCTCAGGTTTTGTTTATTTAGTGATATAGGGTTCCATCCTAGGGTACTCTATTGTGATCACTTTTGAACCAGGGTTCCATAGATAAACTGGTTTCTTGTATATTAAATTCTTCAATGGAATAAAAAGATTGAAAGGGAAAACCTATATTGAATATGATTCCACGATTTCACAACTATGATATCATATGTTATGTAAAATCTTAAAACCCTGTTACGTGTTGAACAACCTCTGTAACATGTAATATACTTCATTAAAACTTTGTTTATGGGTTTACTGTAATGTAAAAAGGACTGTAATTTTCTATGTCTTTGGTATAATCTATTCAACGAAAGTTTACTTGAAAATATCATGTGATTCAAGGATTGATAAAATCTTTCTGTGTGTGAGTATATTAGATGTTTATGCAACTCTATGTATTTATACATGAAATGAATATATATATATATATATNNNGTGTGTGTGTGTGTGTGTGTGTGTGTAAATACATACACACACACACACACACACACACACACACACACACACACATATATATATATGTATGTATGTATGCATTTATACCTTGTATTCATTTCCATAATTTTTTTTCGCATTTGTAACAATCCAATATTCTTTAAGTTGAATACATATATGTATATATCTACATACATGCTACATGTTATGATTAACACAACAATACTTTTGTTCTATGTAGATTTATTGTATTCATATATATATATATATATATATATATATATTTATTCAGATACATGTAAAAACATACACCGACACTTACTGTAGGTTTTCACTTAAGGTTATCCGACCTGTAGCAATATTTAATAAATATTTATGCCTACTTATACTTAAGTCCACATTCATATTTATACCAATGTATTTCCAATATCAAACACCAGATCAAAATTACATTTTATTTACTATTTTTGTTCAGAAAATGTGTTCACACGAATAAGTAATTTTCACAGATTCATCTCATTCCTACCATATTAATACATAATAAAATATTCATCAAGAGAAAAGGTAGAATAACATATCTGAAGTTGAAGTTGGAACACAAATGGAACAACCAAGTTCCACCCAACCGTAGAACAAAACAACCAAACTACTTGTTATGTTTACGCCCTAGCCTGACCATGAATCCATAAGGGCAAATTCCAATGATCCTCTTTCTCTATAGTCCTCTTTCAGATCATAAGTCCCCTTTCCTCACACTTATAATAGTTCTCATAACAACAAGTCATATCCTTTCTCCAACATACTAAGTAACGTCATGCCTCCTTCCATATGTTGTATATCAAAAAGCATCTGGTGCCAAGGTCTTTTCCCCCCTTTCAGAATTTTTGTAGCTTTACAAATCCATGATTTTCAGGGGTTGCTAATGGCCAAATTTCTCATTTTCCACTTGTAAAATTCATCCCTGAGGTAGTTCAAGTCTGTTCCCCACTCACGGAGTCATGGTCAGTTGATTTCAACCTGGATGTTCCATTTGTCCTTCAACAATTAATATACAAATATTTGTACTTTACATGTGTCATAGCCAAAGAGTTGGTTGGGAAAATCAAATAATTTCCCAATAGTCACAATAATTAATTACAATTAATCAAATTCGAAATTCAGAATTCCCATAAATGGCAATAATTTTCCAAATACAAATTTTCCAAAAACGGAAATAAATTCCTAAGTGCATACAAACTTTAATAATTAATTATTTTGGAGGATATTACACACAGTCCCTCATAATGATTCTAAGGGGCGTGAAATAAGGTAGGGTCCTTATTACTTAGAGGCCCTTACTCTCCCACAAGATCACATGACGAAGTATTGACTCCAGGGATTTTACGTCTACCAAATTTAGTCAAGAGGCGAGTGACGCCCTTGGAGCACGTAGTGCGTCTTGAAGGGCACATCACGCAAAGAAAACATAAAGAGGTGAGTGACACCCTTGGATCATGTAGTGCATCTTGAAGGGAATGTCTAACAAAGAAAACAGAAAGAGGCAAGTGACACTGTTAGATCACGTAGTGCGTCCTGAAGGGAACATCACGATTTTAACTAGTAAGTTAATAAACCTAGTTCCTAGAAAAATATACATCTTTAGAACCTGGTCCACCCAAAAATAGATGATGGTATGAGTAAAGTTTAATAACTAAAAGTTCCCTTAAAAATTGTCTTCCAACCTAGGGAAATTAAAACCTAGATCTAAGTATAACATGTGGTTAAAGAAAATAAAAATAAACATGTAACAAGAAGGGGGGTAAGACATTCAAACTTAATTATTAAAGTAAAAATTAGAATGGAGGATTAAATTTATTAAAAGGGGTAAATGGTTGTTTTTATCTACACTTGTTAAATTGATTTTTAGTTAAAAAGGAAAAATGGTAAATGGTTGTTTTTAGCTACACTTGCTAATTTCATTTTTAGTTAAAAGAGAAAAAGGGGGAATCTTAAAAGAAAATGAAACCTAAAGAAAAGGGGAAACTTAAAGAAAAAGGGTAATTTCCAACTTAGTAAGGAATCTAGCCTTTAAGACTTTCTATTTATGAACTCAACTAGGAATTAAGTAAGGCATATGTCATTTAAGAATTGTAAGAGAATATGGGGACATCGAGGAGAGTTTTTATGAATGTTTTTAGGTGGGTGAGGGAAATAAGAATAATTAATTAATTAATAAAATCGATTTTTTGGTGCAACTAGGGGATCAGACGACATGTGTATGGGGGAGGTTTTTCCTAATTAAATAAATGAAAAAAGAATCTAATGGGGGTTTGAGAAAAGAATGACTAAGAAACTCTATAAAAAGGAAGGTGAAGGAGGAGTTTGGATCACATCTCTCTTGTGTAACGTTACACTGCTGAAATGTTATCTTGACTGAACTTTGTCTTGTGGGAGTTGGGATACCCAGCTAGAGTAACGAGTGGTAGATCGACCTTGCGAGGTGGGTTGTGTGCTATCATTGTATATTATTGTGTGCATGGACCCTTTGTGGCTCGGGGGGCTCAGGGGGAAGAAGAGTACCCCTAGCGTTCGCTGGGAGGTACTGGTGAGATAACATCGGTTGGAAACCGGGAGCTGGATGGAGCATGCACGGGACAACGACTTCGGAGCATTCACATTTGGCTACAATACACATGTGTATATTTGTATTGAATGGTAGTTAAATGATGTTCCTGCACCTTCCGTTAAGGTACTTCTACTGTGTTAAAGTTTATGTTTTATTTGGTGTAACACTATCCAAAGATTTCATTTTTATCTTCAACAAATTTTTCTTGATGAGCCCAACATTTTATGATCAAATAAATTAAAGTCATCCTGACCTTAGGCTTGTTGTATTTTGATTTGATTTCCCATGGCGAACCCAAAATATGAATGAAAATAAAAATTGTGTTTTTATCTTCTATCCCATATCCTTTATGTTATTAGTCTGTGTCTGAGAAGTCATACAGGAGATGAATCGATTGTCCTTCACTCTGGTGTTAAAGATTAATATTCAAATGCCCTGCTTTCCTGTGCATGGATAATAAGCGAAGGATAGATTTTTCGTCCAACTATCTATCCCTTACTTATCTCTGCATTCTTCTCTTATGATTAATCTATGATCTCTACGTTTTTCTTTTATGCATAATCTCTGCATCCTTCCCATAATTTTATCTCTATGATTTTTATTTTTAATAGACAACGAATTACTTGGCGATTTACCCATTTTTTACACAACGGTTTACCCTGTACCTCACAGTAATTTACACAAAACCCACCCAATGATTTTTGGGATTGACTCTCTATTTTTTTTGAATGATTAATATATGCATTTGAACTATTAGTATCTGCGTTTCTGAATGATAATTCTCTACATTTGTTTTTAATGATAATTCTCTGCATTTCTGATTGATAAATGTCTACATTTTTTTGAATGATTAATCTTCGCGTATTTGAGTGATTGTCTCTTCGGTTTTGTCTGTCTGTTCTCAACATTTTGTTGTCCTAATGCCATGTGTCTTACCTCTCACAATAGGCGATTTAATTCCCTTGTTTTTTCGAGCATTAGCATGGAAACCCCAAGCAATATCTTGGTTAGATAACATTTTATTGTTGGACAACGATTTATCAGTGAGACAACGAATTACTGTTGTTCAATGATGCCATTGTTAGGCAGCGATTTTACTATTGCATAGCATTTGGTTAGATAGCATAATGTTAGATAGAATTTTTATTGTTATGTCTAAAGGATTTAGTTATGGATTACACAACGATTTTTATTGTTATTTCTAAAGGATTTAGTTATGATTTACACCGCTATTTAGTTATGGATTTTCTATGTTGGATTTCCCCTCGATGATCGAATGGGCCCTAAACTATCTCCACACCAACCACACTCTCCCTTCATTGAATTTTTCTTCCAGATTAGAATAGAAGCTCTAAATGGAGCGAGCATGGTCTAGAAGTTGACCTTTGTGACCCAGCTCGCATGCTCATTCTCCATTCGAGGATCAGGGTGAATGGGGCTCATTGATTCTTATCCACAGGTTTGAAATGTGGTGGTTATTCCTTGTGTTTTAGGAACCGAACTCCTGTACTCTTGGCATAGTCACCCATGCCTAGGCCAGTTCCTTTTCCATTGGGAGAACACACACCCACACAGACTCCATGGGCTTCTATGCCTCAACGCACCCCTCTAGTTCTCTTCCCTTGACTAATCTCTTTTCCAGTGCACCTTCATCCATTAGGTATGTGTGAGAACCTACCAAATGATTGTCATTGGAAGGTTTACCTCTCTTTTATTGCCTTCTCCCTTAACAAAATTCTTTATATATCCCCTCTCATCTTTCCCTTTACTCATAAATTACATTCCCCTTAGAGATCAAAGTTTGGCAGAATATCACCAACGATTTTTGATGCTCAAGACTCAACTTTTTCCTCAACTCTACTCAACAATTTTACTGTGCATGCCGAATGTTTTTCTTTCAGTTCACTTAGTGCCTAGTGTGGGTACACTATCCCTACCCATTTTTATTTTCCATATCTCAGTGGTTGGCATGTGATCTTTGATGTTCCAATCTCACCCTCATCATTGGTCTCTCCGTTTCACTTTTCTTGAGCTTCCTCGTTTAACCTTGTTCATAGATGTGACAGGTTTCTAGTTGATTGTAAGTTCTACCTTGTACACCTTAGGTAAGATATCTAATTTTTTATGAATGGTCATATCTAATATTACAATTGATTGATGCTAAAATTGATGAAATGGATAATTGATAATCCAATGCAATCATTGGGCTCATGCTAACATGTTAATAAAGTCTTGTTATTAATTAATTACCAAACTTGGTTACCTACTAATTTGGTGTGCATGCTTATATGTTATTAAAATTTGATATCCATTAAATAACAAAAAATGTTCATACCCAATTATTTATATTAGGTAATAAGTATATTATTTATGTGGCATATTTTAAACATGCTCGAGCCGAATGAAAAAAAAAAATATATTCCTATTTGCTCGATTTTAGGACTATGGGATTGAATTCAAATTAATGTAATTGTATTCATGCTTTAATTAATTCTTAATTCTAGGTGGCTTATGGTCAATCCACCCTTATCACCTAATTTAGATGGTCCTTCTTTTTAACAAAATTAATACCTAACAAAATATGTTGTTGATAGTTTGTTGACCAAGTACACTGTTGTTTAGCATAAGAATTTAAAGTTAGGCCACAGTGTCGGATATTAATGTATGATAAGTGTTGGCAATTTGCTTCTCCACGAATATGGGTAGTTTCTCTAGCGCATTGATTCTTCATATCGATGAATGATTTAGTTGATAAGTTAATTGCGCGAAATGAATTGTAATATGTGACTGATGTGCTGATGATATTGGCATTAAAGTGTGATGTGTATTTCCTAACGCAAAGAAAAAAAAAAAGAAAAAAAAAGTGTCTGGTGTATGATGCTTTTTTCGTAATGGAAGGACTTTACAAATATAGAATCTACATGGAAGATAATTGCTGTGTGATTTTGGACAGATATCCAAGCAACCAACTTATTTCAAGAATTCATATGACAAGAAACAATTTTTTTCCATTGACATTAAAGCCAACCATGAAGAGAAAGACATCGCAAGTTGGCTATGAAACAAAAAATGTGCACTCTGACAATGCATTTACAACAAAAAGAAAATAAGTAAGTGCGTGTTGTTCCCAAGAAGAAAAAGGTGGTGCACGCACTTCCAAGAAAGAAGAAGAAAATGGTGCAGAGTTGCATGAAACATTTCAATATGAAGTGCATGAATCCTAGATATGGAATTTCATATTTGGACATTTAAACTTTGGAGGTCTAAAGCTTCTACATAAAAAGGATATGGTGAAAGGTTTTCCATTAATTGAAAAAATAAAAATAATATGTAAAGGATGCATCTTTGGAAAGAAACATATAGAGTCATTTCTAGTTGGCAAGTCATGTAAAGAAAAAGCACCACTGGAAATTGTACATTCAAATATCCGTGGACCAATAAAAACACCATTTATAAGAGGCAACATCTATTTTCTTACATTTATTGATGATTTCTCAAGAAAAACATGGTTTTATTTTCTAAAACATAAATCTCACGCATTTGGTTGTTTTCAACAATTTAAATTACTTATGGAGAATCATAGTGGTTATTACATAAAGGTTCTAAGAATTGACAGAGGTGGTGAATATGTTTCAAAATATTCTCATAAATTTTGTAAAGTTCTTGGCATTTACAAGCAATTTACTGTGTAGTACACACCACCACAGAGTGGTGTCATAGAGAGGAAGAATTGAACCATCATGGAAATGGAGCGCAATATTTTAGTAGCCAAATGTTTGTAAAATAAGTATTGGGTTGAGGCAGTAGCAACTGTAGCACGTTTATCATGAACATATGTTCGACAAAGAGTGTGAATTTTTTTTTCCCTCAAGAATCTTGGACAAGTATGAAGCATAATGTTGCACACCTAATTTTTTTTGTTTTTTTGCATACGCACATGTTCAATATCATCTCAGAAAGAATTTAGATAACAAAGGAAAATAATGTTTATGTTTTTGGAACTCTGAAGATACAAAATCATGTAAAATGCATGATCCTATTGCAAAAAGGGTTATAATTAACCGCGATGTTCAATTTGTGGAAAATTAAGCATGGGATGGAAGCATTGAAAGGACAGTTAAAATTATTGATTCTATTGAGAATGATGATATGGAGGATGAAGTGGTTCAAACAATATTTGAAAGTAAGAGCGTAGTTCCTTCCACTTATGGAACTGTGACACAAATACCAATAGTTACTACTCCAGTGAGATCTAAAGTTGCGTAGTCCACACCTAGAGTGAAAAAAAATCTAGCAAGCAGTCCAAGTAGTTCTACATCTCCAAATCCAACATTAGCAAGTCTGTTACCAAGGAAGACAATAAGTTTTCATGACATCTACAATGTTTATACACAAAATTCATTCTCCATCTTTTCTCTATTTTCAAAATTAGATTATCCATTAAATCTTGAAGAAGTTGTCAAAGATGATGTAGGGTCACTCTAACCCATGGATGAAGAAATTAAATGCATAGAAAACAATCAGACATGGAAATTGGTAGATGTACCTGAAGACAAGGATGTGATAAATGTAAAGAGGATTTATAAAACCAAGAAAGATGAAGATGGAAATGTGAAGAAGAAAAAGGAAAGACTATTTGTAGTAGGTTTTACACAACAACCTGGAATAGATTTCAATTAAACATTTGCGCCAGTTGTGCGCATGAACATTGTCATAACTGTGTTGGCCTTTGTTGTGCAAAATAAATGATTTTTTTTTCAAATGGATGTAAAGTCAGCATTTTTATAGAGACATTTAGAAGAAGAAGTGTATTTGGAATAACCACAATGCTATGAGATTCCAAGACAAGAAAATAAAGTATACATATTAAAGAAGGCATTGTATGGATTAAAGAAATCTCCTAGATCTTGGTACAATCGCATAGATTCCTATCTCACTTAGAATGGATTTCAAAGAAGTGAATGTGAGCCAACACTTTACATCAAAACCAATCAACAATATATTATGTTAATTGTTTTCTTATATGTAGATGATTTGATTTTTGCAGGTGATTTTGGCATAGAAGAATTTAAGTTAGTCATGAAAGATGAATTTGAAATTAATGATTTGGGGCTTATGAGATATGTTTTGGGTATAGAATTTTACAAGTCCAAATATGGTATATTTATTTCAAAATCTAAATATGCGCATGAATTTTTAAAAAGATTCAACATGATAAATTCTAAAGAAACCCCAACACTTGTTATAATAGGATTGAATTTAAGAAAGGAAGATGAAGGGTCCAAAGTGGATCCTACTCTGTTTAAAAGAATGGTAGGTAGCCTTATGTATCTGACATCAACAAGGACTTATATTATGTATGGAGTGATCATGATTTCAAGGTTCATGTAAAATCATAAAGAATCCCATTGGAAGACAGGAAAAAGAATTCTGAGATATGTGAATGGAACAAATATTTTGGCATTATGTATTCTACTTTATAAGATTTGAAAAGTACGTATGGGTACACATTTAATTTTGGAGAAGTTATAGTGTCATAGGCGTCAAGGAAGCATCCCATTGTGACTCTTTCTTCAGCTGAAGCTAAGTACGTCGCAACTACAAGCGCAACTTGTCAACAATTTTGGATGAGAAGAATGTTATTGCTACATGAACAAAAGGAACCAAATACAATGTTTTGTGACAACAACTTCACCATAATGTTATCCAAGAATTATGTGTTTCACAAGAAAACCAAACACATTGATGCAAGGTATCATTTCATCAGAGAATTAGTGAATAACAAAGAAATCTTATTAGAGTTTTGTAGGTCTAAAGAACAAATTGCAAATATATTTAGAAAATATTTGGCAAGAGATGCTTTTCAGAAACTGTGCAGTTGTTTAGGAGTCATTCCACTAGTAGATAATTGATAGTTCCTGTCAATTTAAATTCTTGATGTAAATTTTGTGTTTTGTAATTCTACCTACTTATAATGAAGGGGGAGTGTTGGAGATATTAATTATAAGTCATGAGATTTATGCATAGACCAACTCTTTCTGTCTCTGTAAGAAGGGATGTTACTCAGTGAGACATGACAGGTAAGATTGTTAGCAGGAGCATTATTAATTAGTTGATATTTTATGTTTCCCAAGTTGTGTTATTTAGAGAGAGTGATTTGAATTTATTGTTGTCTTAAATGTTAAGTCAGTTGGATTCGACAGGAAGTCTATGTCTTCATCTTTATATGTCTGATTCTATAAGGAGTCAAGTAGTAAATAGTTGATAGAGAGAATAGAGTCGATAGTTAGAAACAAAAACAACTGTGCAAGGAGTCGAAGAAGTCTGAGAGCACAAGCTTTGTTTTGTAAGTATGAATAAATTGTTGGAGCCTAAACTCTATGTTCTATTGTATTTTTTCAATAGTGTGTCGCATTGAAGTTGGTAATATATTAATCATTTGTGTGTTGAAATATTCATAATTATTTATGAGTTCTGTTGTGTTTGTGATTTTATGTGTTGAGAGTAGCACAGAGTAAAGAAATTGTTTTATTAAGTGTTATTATCATAGCACAACCTACAACGCAATATTGAAACTGTGAGGTATGTCCTAAGTTGCAACTTCACTGAGCAGAGTTTGTCTACGCGTTGTAGATCCAAAAATCTATGAGGATTTACACTATAAGTAAAATGAATCCATGAATATATGCTACCAAAAACATTTAATTAATACACAATCCAGAATGAATGTGGAGGAGGCAACAAATTGAGGCCTCAGACCGTGAGATGATTGTGGAGGAGACAATCTGGAGTAGATACGGACCCCAAGATTCTTGTCATCACAACATAAGATGTATTCAAACCGGAGGATGCTCACTACTGTTTGAGTATGGTAATTTAGCATGGTAATTTGTCCAACTAGTTTTAGAAGAATTTAGTTGATGAGTATGTATAGATTAATTAATTGGGTGATTATTTAATTGGGTATATTTCTATTGTTAGCTAGTTGTTAGTTTTTGACCATATCAAATTTCTAGGGTTAGTCAAATCAAATTTAATTGACGAGAATGTATAGATTAAATTATTGGGTGATTATTTAATTGATTAATTAATTAGGTGATTATTTAATTTGGTATTTTTCTAGACCACATCAAATTTCTAGGGTTAATCAAATCAAATTTAATTGACTAGAATGTATAGATTAATTAATTGGGTGATTATTTAATTTGGTATTTTTCTATTATTAGTTAGTTTTTAGTTTTTGAACATATCAAATGGTTAATCAAATCTTATTGTAGAATAATATTTGATAACAAGAAGAGTGAACCATATCCCTGATTTTTCTCGTGTTAATAAATTTTCCACTGCTTTTCCTCATATTTGTCTCTTTATCTTTGCCTATGAAATTAACAACCACTACATGATGCCTGTAACTGTGGATGGTCGTCAACGCAGGTTGCTCTTCTCCATCTCAAATGTTAACTCATTTATAAGAGCATATATGTAGACATAACTGCATGGCATGGTCGATATGTATTCATTTCTGCCATGAATCCTCCTCCATCTCTTTATTGAATAGCCTTTCAACTTTTTGGCTCTCTGCTGGATTTCTTTTGGCAGGTCCTGCAAGCAATTTTGGTAGGTCCTCCGAGCATTTTTCACATAAATTTGGACACAAACGAGTCAATATCATGGAAATCCTTGGAAGGAGTTGTGAGATTGGTGAAAATGGTAAAGTTATTGTATGAATCTCTCTCGTTGTTAATTTTACTTATAGAATTCTTTATGCTAGACACTGTAGGAAAAAAACACCTCAGTTTTCAAGGATGATGGTTCGACTAAAATGGACGGGTTTTCTAATGTTTTACAATAGGATTGATATTTAGGGCTAGGTATGACAAGTTCAAGTGTTTAGTCATTCCTATAGTACCACAAATAACTCATATTTTTTTGATTTTGAAGTGGAGCCTCCATCCCCAGGCCTGGACTTTAGGTTACAAAAAGAGGTTCTAGACCTATGGAAACCTACATAACAATTATGGGAAAATAAAATTATGTTCAGATGACAGAAGTCACCAGTAATTGGCTTGACTTCTGGAGGGCATGAGAGATGTAAGATTGTGAAGGACTGAGCTCGAATCTTATGGTCCTCGAAAGGAGGTTCACACAATCTTTTGGAAAACAATCCTATACTCACTCCTGTAAATGTTTCCTCTCCATCATTTTTTCATAACATAGCTAGTCCTCGTTGTGGTGCATGCTTTCAGTCTAATGATCAAATTTCCAAAGGTAACTCAGGGGAAGAGATGGGTATTTTGACTGAGATGAATGACAAGGGAAGGGATGATAATACTTCAACATTTTATCCTACGTCTCGGGTGATGAAGGGTCCAACAGAGCCGAGGGTTGGAAGAATGAATGTAGAAGTGGCTACTGATTCGAGTCTGATTGTTGGTAATTGATGCACGATTATGCAGTCTTGTCAATCAACTTACATGATGCAATCTCTTTTTAATGCATGGAAAATGAATGAGTTGTTTTCCAAAATAAATTGTTATAAGCATTCGATCAGGATAAACTAGTTGTTTTTCCTATGAGGATATGAACTCCTTTAATTAAATGCTAAATATTTTATTGTTAAGAAGATCAATGTTAATCACTTTTCAATGCTTGTTTTCTATGTAGCTACCTCAATAGTAATTTCTTCTTCATTTATGAATGGAATGTAAGAGAGATTCTATGATATTATAATTTTATCATCTGCTATATTCTCTATGGTGTTTTTTTTGTTGTAATTGAATGATTATCTAGTCCAGAGATAGGTTTTCATAGATTATTCATTTTATATTAGAGTTGGTTGTTTTTTTAGGATAATCATGTCAAAATTTAATTCCTTTCCCATTGGAGAATTTAATGGAAGTGATTATGATTATTAGTGCATTGAGATGAAGACCTTTCTGATAGGGAAATATTTATGGGAAATTATAGAAATGGGTTATGAAGAGCCATAATATTTGACCACTCTTACTATTCAAATGATAGAGTAGCTAAGGAGGAATATAGAAATAAGAATGATCAAGATTTATTTCATATTCAAATTTCTTATGATAAAACCTATTTCGAAGAATTGCAGGTGCAAAGATAGTAGAGGATGCATGGAAGACTCTACAAGAATCTTACCAAGAAAGTGATCAAGTCAAAGTTGTCAAACTACAAACATTGAAAAGATAATTTGAGAATTTGAATATGCAAGAAGCTGGAAATGTAAGTGATTATTATGTGAGAGTAAAAAATGTAGTCAACAAGATGACTACTTTTGGAGAAATTATGGACAAAGAAGTTGTTATTAAAAAGGTGTTGAGGTATCTAACACCAAGGTGGAACCATGTTGCCATAATCATTGAAGAAATAAATGATTTTCCTACCCTTTAGTTTGATCACCTAGTTGTATTTCTTATGTCTCATGAAGAAATATTCAAAGATTCATTTGAGGAAAGTGACTAGAAATGTTTTTCCTCTAAATTGCAACTTAAAAAGAATGAATATGCCAACACCATCACCAAAATAAATGAAATACAAGTTAGAGGTCAAAATCAAAATTATCCAAGAGGAATAGGTGGTTCAAGAGGTAGAGGAAGAGAAAGATTCGATAAAACAAATATCGAGTGTTATCATTGTAAAAGGTACGATCACTTTGAAAGTGACTATAGATTAAAAGAAGGTAATAAAAACAAAGGTGTGAATTATGCTCAAGAAGGTGATGAGGCCTCTCTAAACAAATTATTTTTATCTTATGAAAAAGCTGAAAATTGTACTAAAAATATTTGGTATTTAGATTCAGGATGTTCAAATGAAATGTCAGGAAATAAGGAGCTTTTTTCTACAATGGATGAAAGCTTCAAATACAAGATCAATCTTTGTGATGAAAAATCATTGGAGGTTGTTGCAAAGGGAGATATGGAAGTCCATACTAAATAATGTATGAAAAGTGTTAAAGATATTTATTACAATCCACAATTAAAGAATAATTTATTAAGTGTTGGCCAATTCTATGAGAAAAATTATAAGTTGGTGTTTGAAAATCAACAATGTACAATTTATGTTAATAATAGAGGCAATAGGGTGGTTAGAGTTGTGACTATGTCGAATAATAGGATATTCTCATTGATTTTTGGAGAACATAACAACCATCTTGCCAATATGGCATATGAGGAAAAAAGTTGGTTGTGGCATCTGAGGTATGGACATTTGAATTTTCATAGTTTGAAGCTTCTAACTTTAAAATAATTAGTTTATGGTTTTCCTAAGGTTCAATAGCACAAGGAGGTTTGCAAAGGATGTGATAAAGGAAAACTTGAAAGAGATATATTTTTAAAAGAAAATGCACGGAGGGCCCATTATCCACTTCAATTAGTTCACTAGACATTTGTGGTACTATGTAGAAAAAGAGCTTGGGTAAGTCATCATATTTTATTACTTTTATTAATGATTACTCACAAAAATATTGGGTTTATTTTTTGAAGACCAAATATGAAGCCTTTGATATGTTCAAGAGGTTTAAATCCCTTGTGGAAAATGAAAGAGGTTGCAAAATCAAATTCTTAAGGACTGATCATGGAGGAGAATTTTCTTCAAAAGATTTTAAGAATTATTGTAATGTGAATGACATTAGAAGACAACTCACCATTTCTCACACACCTCAACAAAATGGAGTAAGAGAAATAAAATATCGTACATTAGTGGAAATGGCAAGAAGTATGTTACAAACCAAGGGATTAAGCAATTTGTTTAGGGGTGATGCATTTTCTACAACTATATATATTCTCAATAACTGTCCGATGAGTGCACTTGATATGATGACTCCATATGAATCCTGCTATGACAAAAAGCCTAATGTTAATCATTTCAGAGTCTTTGGTTGTGTAGCCTATGTCCATGTAGCTAATCAAAAGAGACAAAATTTAGATCCAAAAAGTGAGTCATGATTTTTTGTTGGATATAGTGAACAAAGTTAGCCTTACAAGTTGTATAATCCCCTCATTGATAACATTGTTGTATCAAGAGATGTGATTTTTGATAAAGGGGGAGTTTATGGTCATCAAAAAGGCCATGATGTAATACCCCTACGTTGAACCCAAATTGTAAATGTAAATGAAAATGTACTTAAGTTGGTGAGTTGTTTGATATCACTTTTTCATGCAGCTTTCATGGTATAGTGTGCACATGTACTGTGCACTAAGATGATGAAGTGTGCACATTCCAGGATACCGTGCGCAACAAACTTAAGTGCGTGCAATTTTGAGGTTAGGGAGCCTTTGTGTATATGTTGTATTTTATAGGATGGTGAGCTAGTTATTATAGGATAGGAGGCTTATGTGTTCGATTATGCCACAAAGCCTAGATGCTAAAGGCCAGTGAGCCTATTGATAATGAGAAACCCACTAATATTTCAGTTCCAAGTGATACGAATCCACCAAGTAGCCCCTCATCTAATTCTTTAGTTCCAAGTGCAATCCCAACATCAAATTCAAGTTCTACGAAGAAGGTAAGAATATTAAGGGACATTTATCAAAGGAGTAAAAGTCAAGAACATGAAGAAAATCCAATAGGAGAGATAGTAAATTTTTCTTTACATTCCTAGGATAATTTTGAACCATCATGTTTTGAAGATGGACGAACTAATGAGGTTTGGGTGCAATAAATGCAAGAAGAGATAGATTATATTCACAGGAATGATACTTGGGATCTTATAAAACTTCCACATGACAAGAACAATATTGGTAGTAAATGGGTCTACAAGACTAAGTACAATAGCAATGATAGAGACATGGAAATATTAGTTGCTAAAGGATTCACACAAAGGTATGGAATTGATTATGAAGATATATTTTCACCACTAGCAAGACAAGAGAGTGTTGGAATGATGATTTCATTATCGGCTCAAAATAAATGGAACATTCGTCACATGGATATGAAAAGTTCCTTTTTGAATGGGTACTTAGAAGACGGAGTCTATGTGGAACAACCACAAAGTTTTTAAGTGCAAGGAAAAGAAAATCAAGTCTACAAGTTGAAGAAGGATTTATATGGCCTCAAGCAAGCACTAAGAGAATGGTATGTTGGGATTGGTGCATATTTTCAGAAGAATGACATCAAAAGGAGTAAGAGTGAACCTACACTTTACTACAAACAAGGTAATGATATGATTATTTTAAGTATGTATGTTGATAAGTTATTATATATGGGTAGCAGTTCTAAGATGAAGGATGAATTCAAAACTTCTATCATGAATGAATTTGAGATGAAATATTTTGGTCCCACGCAATATTTTCTAGGTATGGATATTTATAAAAATGAGGATGAAATTTCCATTTGTCAAACAAGGTATGAAAAATATATGTTGAATTTTTTTTATATGGTTGATTGTAAACCAGTCTCCACTCCAACTGCTCATGGAATTGTGTTGTGTAGAGACGATGGTTCCGAAATAGTTGACGAGGCAACATACATAAGTATTGTTGGAAGTTTGGTAATTAACCCACACAAGACCTGAGTTTCTATTGTTTCAAGATACATGATAGAGACATCTGAAATACATATGAAGGAAACCCGGAGAATTTTGATGTATGTGAAAGGAAATCTAAATTTTGGTATGCATTACTACACTTGTAAAATGCTTAATCTTGTGGGATTTAGTGATTCTTATTGGGGAGGTAGTTTGGATGAACTAAAGAATACATATGGTAATTCTTTCCCTTTTGGTTCAAGTTTGTTTACTTGTAGATAAAACAAGCAAAGCATAGTTTCACTTTCATCCACAGAAGAAAAGTATATTGTAGTCACCTCAACAAGTACACAAGCATTATGGCTTAGAAAAGTTATAGAAGAAATTGGAGAGAAAAAAATTCATCCTACAATGATATTTTATGATAAAACTAGTGCCATCAAATTGGCCAAGAATCAAGTCCATCATAGTAGGAAAAATTAATTTTGATTTAAAGTATCACTTCATTCGAGATTTGGTGCAAAAGAAGGAAGTAGAACTAAGGTACATAAAGAATCAAGAACAACTTGCGAACATTTTCACTAAGGTACTTGCAAAAGTCCAGTTTTTGAAACTTTGAGATCAGATTTTGAGCCCTCTCAGCATCAATGGGGATCATGTTCGTAATTGATGCAGGATTATTCCATCTTGTCAATCAAATGACATGATGCAATATATTTCAAGGTTTATTTTTTCTTAGTTAGTGTTTAGATATAGATTGTTTGTCTAAATAATGCATGCAAAATGCATGAGTTGTTTTCCGAAATCAATTGTTGTAAGCATTAAATTAGGAGAAACTAATTAGTTGTTCTATGAGACTATGAAATCCTTTAATTAAGTGATACATTTTGTATTGTTAAGAAGATCAATGTTGATCATCGGTGAATGCCTATTTTCTATGCAACTACCTGAATAATACTTTTTTCTTTCTTTATGCATGGAATGTAAGCATGATTCTATGATATTGTAATTTTACCATCTGTTATATTCTGTATGGTGTTTTATTGTTGTAATTGAATGATTAGCTAGTCCAGAGATAGGCCTTCATAGGTTCTTCACTGAAGAGGCACCAAAAGAAAACTGCTAAGGAAAAACTTGAAAAGGTGAAATTGGTGAGAGTTGGATGTCGGTATGGAGGAGGTCGAAGGGCTCATGGAAAAATTTGTTCAATCAATTTATGTGGAAAACAATGAGTGGAGCATCCTTGAGAAACTAGTTATTAGAGCATTGGAGGCCCATCCTTGGATATATCATTGTCTTCCACATTCTAGTTAAAGGATGGATATGATTTATGTTGAATATTTAGATGATGCATCTTCCCTTAGATAAGGCTTGGAAATGAAGCCATGAGAACTATGTTTGAAGAATTGGAAACTGGATTTTGATCCTACAAGGGAACCAACATTTTTGTAGTAGTTTGGATAGTTATCTTCTCTTAGAGTTGTGGAAATCAAAAATTCTAGAAAGGGTTGGAAACACCCTTGGTTGATTCGTTTCATACATGATAAATTCAACTCAAACATTTATATGCAATAAGTAAAATCACTCAGGGAAAATGATTTTCACTAGGGGTTGCCATCAAAGATTGAGATTATTTGTAAAATTGGTTCTTCAATTAGAAATTCGAATTTTGGAAAAGATTTTATGAATTTTGGAAAATATTATTTCGTTTTAAGGTTTTTCATGCCATTGGTCCTATGTGGGAATATTGTAACTATCCAAAACATATTTCAATTAACAATAAAACACTATGGGTGAAGAAATATCAATCAAATGAAGATGAGGAGGAGGCCATTTTGAAAGGGAGTTGGTAGGAAATCCACAATATAAAGTTGTGTTAGGTAGAGGGGGGTTCAAAAGAGGACTTTCATATGAATGTGTGTTAGGTAGAGGTGAGTTCGAAAGATGACTTGCAATAGGAAAAATTATACAATATGAACAACTTAAAGAATCTTGGGGTCATGTTGCTTTTGATAAAAGTAAATCGAGTGTCGCCAAATCCTCTTAGATTAAAACAAATCAAAATGAATTCCTTTTCATAGTGAGATGTTATGGGAATTTTGCCAACCGTAAGGAGGGTATGGAGACTTAGAAAATGGCCCTTCATTAAGTAATTTTGGTATTTCTTATCGGCTACGGAACATCAACAATTCCCAATATTTAGCATTTATCCTATATGCTAATCTCAATACCTTGAGTATTGTTGGATGGGGTAGATGCTTGTTATTCATCCTTAAAAGAAACATAACATCATCTTGTCAAAACAATATCACGTAATTATGAGTTAGATTTGGGTAATAATAATTTGTTTTTATAATATTGAGGTCAAGTATACCTACCTTCTAAGGTCAAAGAAAGTAGATCCACATGGTGGTATACAAATTCATCAAACATCAATGTTTATGAAAGAAGAAAATGAAATAGATCCAAAATAAATTCACATGCAAGAAATGAAGTCCTCTAGGGAAACCAATGAATAGTTGGTGTTGCCAATAGAAAATATCAGTTCCTGTAACATCCCCCTCTTGTGCACACTGAGTGAATTTATTCTTTGAGGACACTTGTTTGCAAGTGATCTAGATTATTATACTATTGGCTGTTTGATTATGATTATGAGGCATTATGGATATGATGATATGTTATTTTGTTGTATTGACATAGACAGGTGATATTGACTAGGTTCTCCTGAGTGTGTAGGACATTGGACCTCGAGCATGCAGAGGCATCGATGAAACCCCTTGGACTCTGGATCGAGTCAGGGAATGGATTATTGGGTTGAATATTGTTGATGTGACATATGTACATATGATTAGATGTTATGATGATGGATTATTATTGCTGACATGATTCGTTGATGGATGCAGGTTGACGATAGCTTGCCTACCAGACTCACATGTGGAGTAGAGGGGTCATGCAGGACAACCAGAGAATTGAGGGAGAGGTGTGGAAAACATCCCTGCCACAACCTACTAGCACTCCCACTGTGGCTCAAACTATAGGTTAATGATTACCTAGTTCGAGAAGACCCACGATGTTATGAGGGAAGATTGTGATAGTCGCTCATGATGATTTTAAGGGGCGTCCAATAAGGGAGGGGCCTTATTCCTTAGAGGCCCTTAGTCTCCCATAAGATCACCTGGCAGAGTATTGACTCTAGGTTTTTTTTATGTCTACCAAGTCAGTCAAGATACGAGTGACACCCTTGGAGCACATAGTGCATCCTGAAGAGCACGTCGCGCAAGGAAAACAAAAAGAGGTGAGAAGCACCCTTGGAGAACCTAGTGCATCCTGAAGGGCACATCACGATTTTTAAATGGTAAGTGAATAAACCTAGACGACCTTGAAATGAATGATGTGTTAAGTAAGATTAGAAACAATTTTCCCTAAGAAAATGTTGCCTAGCCTAGTGAATTTAAAATCTAGGTCTAAGTAGAACGTGTGCTAAAAAAAAAATAATAGTAACAAATAAACATGTAACAAGAAGGGGGGTAAGAAATTCAAATTTATTTATTAAAGTAAAAATTTTAATAGAGGATTAAATTTAAAAAGGGAATTGGTTTTTTTAATCTATTTTTGCTAAATTAATTTTAGATAAAAAGAAAAGAGGGTAAATGGTTGTTCATCTACACTTGCTAATTTATTTTTTAATTAAAGAAGAAAAAGAGTAAATGATTTTTTTATCTACACTTGCTAAATTGATTTTAAGTTAAAAAGGAAAATGAGAGAAACTTAAAACAAATAGGAAACTTAAAGAAAAAAGGGAAACCTAAAGATAAAGGGAAACATTAGGAAAAAAATGAATGTCTAACTTATTAAGGAATCTTGCCTTTAAAACTTTCTAATTATGAACTCAACTAGGATTTTAGTAAAGGCGTAAGCCATTTAAGAAGTGTAAGGGAATTTTGGGACACCTAGGAGCGTTTTTATGAATGTTTTTAGGTGGGTGAGGGAAATAGAATTAATTAATTAATTAATTAAATTAATTTTCTAGTGCAACTAGGGGATCGGGAGACATGTGTACAGGGGGGTTTTTCCTAATTAATTAATCAAAAAGGAATTTAATGAGAATTTTGGAAACTAATTACTTAAAAACTCTATAAAAATGATGGAGGAGGAGGAGTATGGAGCTAATCATTTTGCATAACGTTACGCTGCTAAATTTTTGTCTTGAATGAACTTCTCTTGTGGGAGTTGGGATACCCAGCTTGGGTAATGAGTGGTAGCTCGACCTTGAGAGACGAGTCGGGTGCTAGTTGTTCTCTAGTATTTTGTGTGTGGCCCCTTTGCGGCTTGGGGGGATCAGGGGGAAGAAGAGTACCCCTAGCGTTGGCTGGGAGGTATCGATGAAGTCACATCGGTCAACAAGCGGGAGTTGGACGAAGCACACGTGGGACAGAAAGTACGGAGCATTCACATTTGGCTAAGGTACCCCTCTTTAAGTTGTTACTTGCAATGAAATTTAATTTACACATGTTATTTCTCTGTGTGGGATTTATTGATTATTATGAAGAGATGGTGGTTTTTTTTATCTTCCGTCCCTTATCCCTTTAGTCATTAGTCTGTTCCTGAGCAGTTGGCCAGGGGCGGAATCGACGGTGTCGCTTCGCTATTTAAAGATCTATAGATTCAAATGCCATGCTTTCATGTGCATGGATGATTAGTGAAGGATAAATTTCTCCCTGTTATCAAACCCTTACTTATATATGTGTTTGTCTCTTATGATTAATCTCTAATCTTTGTGCCTTCTTGTGTTTGAGTATCTCTGCGTTTTTGTTTGATTCACACTGATCGATTCATCTCTGTGTTTTCTTGAATGATAAATCTCTATGCTTGAATGAAAATCTCTGTGTTTCTATTTGAATGATCGTCTCTTTGTTTTTGTCAGTTGTGCTTTGTGTTTTGTTATTCTAACGCCCAATGTCTTACCTCTCCCACTCCTTCGTTTTTCGGAGATTAGCACGGAAACCTAGGGCATTATAGAACTGTTCTTGTTAACTCTAATCCCGAGTTATTGCACACAGATTTGATTCGTTTCACTATGGAAATGACCCTTATAGGCGTCCAGATGGAATCGTTTTTACTGTTGAATCAACCATTGAAAGAGTCCAGTTGAATTTGTCTTTACCAATTTAGTTTTACTCCAAATCGTTTTTTTTTCTTATAGCTGGGGTGCTTGTAATATTAATGACAATAATCTCAATCCACAACGAAATTTTTATAGCCATTCACTAAGCAAAATCTATATAGTAAATATTTATAAAGAAAATCTCAACACAACGAATTTATATAATAATCTGTTCATACGTCTGACAGCGACTTTATTCCAGCGGTAATTTAATCCAGCGACTTTATTCCAGCGATTTCTTATATTAACAACATCACAATAATAAATCACAACGAATTTATTATTCCAACGATTTATGATGGCATTGTCACAATTACACAGCATAATCATTCAAGTGATTTATCTATGCGTTCCTTTTTATCTCTGCCCTCAAGTTATCTCTGCACTTAAACAACTCAGAAGAAACCAACGAATTTAATTCATCTCTTCTTGAAACAGACTTATCACTGCATTTTCAGTTATGGAGATACTCAACATCCTTCCGAGAAATTAACTAAGCATTTCCCCCATTTATTGTGAGCGATTTTTTATGATGAGCAAAATTTTATATTTTATAGACAGCATTGGCATATAATTTATAGATAGCAAAATCATGGATTAAGGACAACGATATTAATGTTGTCAATTTTTAGACACTGAATCTATACAACTAGTATGTATGAGCGAACCTATACCGCGAGTATGTATGAGCGAATCTCTACCCAACAAGTCTCTACATTAGCGAGTCTATTCTGAGTGGAGTTGGAATTCAGGCTCTTTCTATAGGCTATAGGTGGAGGAATGTTATGAGATTGTTTCCTGCAACGTGTCGAGCCTTAAAAAACAACGCGCCTTGCCACCTAAGATAAATACCTCGGCACCAACATAAATCCCTGGCCTGTAACCGTGTTGGGCTTGAGTGGTGGGATGGTCTTCGAGTTCGACATGGTTATTGCAACAATGAATCTCTACACTCGGGAATCTATGCATATTAATTGGGATTCCTTGATTGATATTTGCACAAAGGATCTATGCTATGTCTCACAAAAAAACATTTCTGCTCTATTCTTGTGTCTCACAACGAATTTATACTTCCTCTAAACACAATGATTTATATATATGTGAATTTAGATAGAGAATCATATATATGTGAATGTAGACAACTATTTTTTAATTATATGTGAATTTGGACAACGATATATATATATATATATATATATATATATATATATATATATATATAGGTGGATATAGACAACAATTTCTATATATGTAAATATAGACATCGATATCTTCTATATGATAGACGACGATATCATCTATTGATAGGCCATGAATTTAATAATAAATGTATGTATAGTTGTTGTGTATAGATGGTTGTGTGTGACTGCGAATTTAATATTATTGAATGACAGACAACGATCTTGTATTCATTGAAAACTATTTTATATATCAAATGACAAACTTTCATATATTAATTATGCTATATAATATATTTAATAGAGCGCACTATAATCTAGACAACCTTTATTAATAGATAGAAATACCTATTAGACAATGATATCAATGCTAGACGGCTATCTATTAATAGACAAATATTTTACAGTTAGACGGTGTTACCATTGTTAGACATAGATATATTGATAGAAATCAATGTGGATTTTTGATAATGAACTTTTACGGACAATGATATTAAGGTTAGATAGCACTTTCTTGGTAGATATCAAAAGGGAATAATCCTTAAAGGGCCAATCGTGTCGTGTAATTGATGTGTGTTTTCCTTAGATTTTGTTGTGCCATGGTTACTGTCACACCTCTCTCCTGGTGATGACATGATTTCTGATGAGGTGATCATTGTGCGCCCTGATGGATAGAGGCGAATGATAACCTGGACGGAGTTTGTGCTTCCCGAAGTGGGCGTTGTTCATTGATTTTGATTTGGTAGTTGATTTTGTAACACTTCAATGCATTGGTTCACGTGTCATAGAGGTTTCTTTTACTAGTCATCGAAGTCGTTCTGACAGGTGGTTGATGTTGTCCTTTATCTTGTAGGCATTTTCTTGGTTGTGTCAAGAGGGTAGCCGATTTTATCTGCCATTGGATTTTCGCATGTTTCGCCCAGTTGCATGATGTGCTAGTGTGTTGAGTCATTGGTGTTTGTTGCTTGATCCACATGCGTTGTGTTTTTCATAAAATTGTGTATTTTAACTATTGTCGTCATTGCCTTCCTACCTAAAAACAAAAAAAAAATGCACTTGTTTGCGTTGTTTGTAGTCATAACGACAGGATTGTTACAGTTCCCTAAGTAGTTTGAGTATCTCTTCCTCCTTTGAAAATACTAACATTAATGCTAAAAATTCCTAACATTCCAAATTTATCCTTATAGGTCTAAGGAGACTTGATTATTGTGGGATGGGGTGGATTCTCCTTCTTCATCCCTAAAACAAGAACATATAGTTAAAGAAGAATCATATAATTACATGAGTTAGAGTTGGATATGAGTAAATGTTTTTATAAAATTAGGGTCAAGTCTACCTACCTTCTTAGTTCAAAGGAAGAAAATATGGGAAATTGTGGAGTTGTCGATGGTGGTCTAGCACTTGACGAGAACATCTCTATTTATGCATGAAGAAAATCAAACATATCCAAATTAGGGTATGGGGAATTATAAAATATCCCTTCCCTCATTAATTTGGGTATCTCTTATGGCTTAGGGAATATGGAATATTCCCAAAATTTATCATTTATCTTTACATGTCACTCTTGGCACCATGGAGAATTGTTTTTCATTCTTGATCTCTAATAGAATATCATCTTGTGAAGGGGGGCCATAGAGTTATTAGTTAGATCCAATTAATATTAAAGAGGGAGCATAGAATTATAAGTTAGAGTCAAATAAGAGTAAAAACATTCATAATATTGGGGTCAAGATTACCTACGTTTTCAATTCAAAGAAAGTAGATCTAGGAAATTGTGCAGGGTGTTCTAGCACTTGATGAAGACATCATTGTTTATGCATAAATAAAATTAAGCATATCAAGAACAAAGTCAGAATAAAAAGAGAATTCAAGAAGGGAGAGAAATTAAGAATTGGTTGAGTCCTTAGAGAAGGAAAAACCCCAAATTGTGTCTCTTAATTATCATCCTATGTCTAAAATATGAAAGGGTAGGGGATTCCCCAAAACAAAAATCCCTTAAAAGAATGTGTAGAATGTACAATTTAGATGTTTATCAATCTCAAGAAACCATGTGTGTAGGGTCAATGTTATAGAGTTTTTGTCATCATTTTTAAAACTTTAGAAAAAAAATTCTTTGGATGTTATCAACGTATCAAGAGGAATGTAAAGAGGATGGAATAATAAAATTTTTTTATTCCTCTTATAGTGTTCCTTTTGTATATTTTTTGGTGGAAGGAAGGTCAAATTACCTAGGAAAGGATTTCAAAATAATAAAGTTGTATGGACCTCACAGAGATAAAATCCCTTTGAAGAAGGTTTGGTGGATTCTAGTGTTTTTTAAGGAGATAATGTGACGGTTTGAGATATACCCTAATTCAAAGGGAAGTATGAGGTGGAATAAAAAGGAAACATTCTCTTGGATATATTTTTTTTTTCTTTCAAAACCATAATATTATATATTTTTGGTTGCTAGGTAGTTGAACATAGATTTCGAAAGAATTGGTCTATCATGTGTAGGGAAATAAGGCTTTCTAGTTCATTTTATAGTTATGGTTCAAATTGAATCAAAATGTGAAAAAACCCCTACTTATTTTATATTCAATCACAATTGGCGAGATGACGAGGATTTCAAAGAAATAGTGAATGAAGAGGATTTCAAAGCACTAGTGATAAACACATGGAGACATTTTGATCACAATGGTGCATAATCAATCACGAAACAATTTGTACACAATCTAAAAAGGTTGAAGATGATCCCAAATTATAAAAAAATATTTAAAATAAGTGGAAGGAAGTATCAAAATGATATTTCATAATAATTATGGAGGGTTTTTCAAAATATGAATATAATTTTCTTAAATTGATGGAATGGAAAGAGAAAAATAATGTTCTCCTTGGAAAAGAGGAAAGTGAATGGAGGATCACAAGTAGAGTGATTTATCTCTGTGAGGGTGACAATAAGACAAACTTATTTTATAGATATGCAAGTCACAGGTGAAGTAAAAGATTTATTTGGGAAATTAATAAGCTAGAAGATACTAGGGTGAAAACTTATAGGGAAATAGTTGAAGTGTGGAAGCAACATTTCAAAAACCATTTTAAGGATGCATAGTTAGCTAATATTGTTGAAATTATGAAAATTATTAGGTTATTTCCTAGGTCGATAAGTGACGAAATGAATTTATATCTAAAGGAACAGGTATATAAGGAGGATATGAAATAAGTTTTATGTACCTTCAAGAAAGTAAAATTCCGTAGGCCTAATGGATGGAAAGTGGAATTCTATTTATTCTTTTATGATTCATTTATTTATTACATGTAAAGAATGGTTGACGAATCTAAAATTTGTAGAAGAGTGTTGAAGTTGATATGATGGTCCACTTTAGAGGGACATCAAGAATACATAACATAATTCCATATATCCATAATAAATTATATTTTATTTACTATCCATTTTACATATTTTACTTGACATCATATAAAATACAATACATGTATATAAATACATGCAGGGAATGATAAGTCATTCTCTTTCTAAAGTTCATGAATTATTTTCGACTTATCATTTACATTATAATTCCTATTTACATAATTAAAAAAACTATAACATATTATTAAATAATAAGAAATGTAATATACTAGGTATATTACAAGTCTTCCCCCCTTAAAAATGTGTTGTCCTCAAAGCATAGTTATGAAAGACTTGTCTCTTTCTTTGTCTTGTAATATTGTCTCTTGATTCTCCATTATTGATTTAGTGATCAATGAGGACCCGAGATGATATAATCCTTTAATAAATGAGAAAAATTGTCGAATTGGAAAGGCGTCTACCCACCCTAATTCGATCTTATGTTAAATTGTGTGTTTATAGGGGTCCTAGAAAAAAGTTGATGTATTTTAAATCCTATGATAACTACTACTTTGATAACCACTTGTAGTGGAAGTAATATTCTTAGGAATATCAATCATTTGTTTTTGTTGATACATTTATTGGTTGAAGTATCGACTTTTGTGATTAGAATGTCGATAAGGAATCCTTGCAACTTGATCTTTATTTATTATACTTATCGATTTTTCTTGATTAAATTTTGGAAATGAGTCTTCTTCCTACCCATGGCTTGTTTGTACTTCGACATTTTGAGTTGTAAGGTTGACTGGCTCTGTATTAATTCCTTTATCCATAATTATGTTGTTTACATCTGAATAATTCTCTAGTTCCATAGGTTCAATCATTGTCTCTTTATCAACCATTGATTCTTTGTTTATAAGTTTATCTAGCTTGTTCTGTATCGACTTCTTATCACTCTTTAAATTCTTAATTTGTGTGAGTAAACTTCGATTATGAAACCTTAGGCGTAAAGTTTCTTCCTCATTATCTGATTTTTCGACTTCACTTATAATATCTTCATTCTTTGGCTTTTCATCTTTCTTATTTTTAATTTGTTCAATCAAATTCTGATTAAGGTTCCTTAGGCAAGATATTTCTTCCTGTTTTTTGGTTAATTTCTCTTTGAGACCTTGATTTTTTTGTTTTGAATTTTGATTCCCCTATTTCTTGTCTTTTCACTTCCTGATTTTTACTAGTAAATTCTAATTATGATTTTTTAATGTTGATATTTATTCATCTCATTATAGTAAATATTCATCCCATTTTTGGGGGGGGGTTTATTTCTTCAATTTGTTCGATGAGTTCCTAATTTCTCTCTTTGAACTAAAGATTATTTTTCTTTGTTAACCCATTAAAATATTTATCCATCCCAATTTCCAATCGTAATTTTCTATTGATGTCTTTGTAATTTCCTAGTTCATCTTTTAATATTAGTGGTTTCCTTTGTGAGTTATCTTGATATTATTACATAATAAATGATTTCCCAAAAATTGGAGAAAAGATATTGTGATTTTTAAAAATTGTCATACACTCAAACTCTATTTCACAAAAAGGGGATTAGTCCAAAATTTGTATTTATATATTGAATTCATTATTCACGGTTCTTGTTTTTTTGGATTATTCAATATATGTCTCCTTTATAAATATATCTTCCTCCTTTGAATAACTTGAATATTACTTGCGTTCCCTTCCAATTTAATAAAAGGTATTAAACAACTTTAATATTTCCCTTTATCTTTTAAACCTTATCATTTTTTATTTAAAATAACTTTGTAAGTTATGAAAAGTTCTCTCTTTCTACGTGTATATACAAAGTTGTAAGAAGTTACCACTATTATTTTTTTTCTATATTGTAGGGAAATACCATAGGCCAATGGTTTACCAAAACCATGGGCCTCTAAACCACCAACAAAATCATAATTTACTCTTCCTTCTTATTTGGACTTTTTTCTTTTAAATTCCCCCATTTTTTGTTGTTCTTCCTTTTTCTTTCTTTTCTTTTTTTACTCTCCCTTTTTTTCCCTCTATTATTATTTTTTTCTTCTTCTTGATATTTGGTACCAACGTTTTCTAATTTTCTGGCAGCGAAAGAATTATTTCTTCAATGGTAATTTTCAAAACGATGGGGTTGGTCAAAATATGGATCAAGACATTCTCTCATACCAAATTAAGTGAATCTAATGGTCCACTTCATGAGAACATCATGAATACATAACATAATTCCATATATCCATAATAAATAATATTTTATTTACTATCCATTTTACATATTTTACTTGACATCATATGAAATACAATACATGTATATAAATACACGTGGAGAATGATAATTCATGCTCTTTCCAAAGGTCATGATTTATCATTGACTTATCATTTACATTATAATTTTATTTACATCATAAGAAACCGATAACATATTATTAAAAAATAAGAAATGTAATATAGTAGGTATATTACAAGTGTTATGATCCATTAACTTGACCTTTGTATCTCTTATTTCAAAAATCTAGGATCAATAATATTTTGAGGAGTTCAAGCCCATATCCCTTTGCAATTTGGTGCATAAAGTGATATCCAAAATCATTGTAAACAAACTCAAGGGGATAATGTTTGGTTTCATTTCTGAAGAACAATTCAATTCCTTTATAATAGAAAAAACTCATGATTTTGTGGGTTTGACCCGAGAATGAGTGCATTCAATTAGAAATCAAAAGGATCCTATAGTGGTAATAAAGCTGGATATTTTTTAAACCTTATCACTTTTTATTTAAAATAACTTTGTAACTTATGAAAAGTTATCTCTTTCTACGTGTATATACAAAGTTGTAAGAACTTACCAGTATTAACTTTTTTTTATACTGTAGGGAAATATCATGGGCCTATAAACCACGAACAACATCATAATTTACTCTTCCTTCTTCTTTGGAACTTTTTCTTTTAAATTCCCCCATTTTTTTTGTTCTTCCTTTTTCTTTCTTTTCCTTTTTTATTCTCCCTTTTTTTCCCTCTATTATTATTTTTTTCTTCTTCTTGATATCTGGTACCAAATTTTTCTAATTTTTTGGCAGAGAAAGGATTATTTATTCAATGGTAATTTTTGATTTATTTTTTTTAATGGAAAATTTTCCTAACGCGGTCAAAGACATGGATTTTTCAGAGAAAATATAAAACATCGAGGTTTGTCAAAATATGGATCAAGACTTGATCTCATACCAAATGAAGTGGATCTAGTGGTCCACTTCATGATAACATCATGAATACATAACATAATTCCATATATTCATAATAAATAATATTTTATTTACTATCCATTTTACATATTTTACTTGATATCATATGAAATACAATAAGTGTATATAAACACACGTGGAGAATGATAAGTCATGCTCTTTCCAAAGGTCGTGACTTATCATTGACTTATCATTTAAATTATGATTTCTATTTACATAATAAGTAACCTATAACATATTATTAAAAAATAAGAAGTGTAATATAGTAGGTATATTAAAAGTGTTATGATCCATTAACTCCACCTTTGTATCTCTTATTTCCAAAATCTAGGATTAGTAATATTTTGAGGAGTTCAAGCCCATATCCGTTTGTAATTTGGTACATAAAGTGATGTCCAAAATCATTGTAAACAAACTCAAAGGGATAATGTTTGGTTTCATTTTTGAAGAACAATTCAATTCCTTTATAATAGAAAAAACTCATGATGTTGTGGGTTTGAACCGAGAAGGAGTGAATTCAATTAGAAATCAAAAGGATTCTATAGTGGTAATAAAGATGGATATTTCCATCAAAATTATTTCCCTTGGTAGTCATGGTATCCAATTATGCTACTACTAATGAGAGATTTTCATGAAATTCCACAAGTACTGAGTTTCTCTAATGAAATTCCTAACTTCTATAAATCTGGTAGGAATAAGACATTGGTTGGTGGTGGCATATCAACCTTTAGTTGTCCTCCAATAATGATGTGCCTAAGATATATCAGTGAATCCTCTCCAAACTCATATTTATTCATATTTTCAATATATTGATTCTTTCATAGTGTCTCTAGTACTTTCATCACCTGTGATATGTTCTCTTCATAGATATTGTTGAATATTAGTATGAAATATAAATATATTGTTACAAATAAGTAAATAAATGGGTGCAACACATCATTCATGAATCACATCAAAATTGCAGGTGCATTTCATAAACCAAAAGACATTACCAACCACTCATACAAACCTTGATTCATCATTAATGTTGTCTTCCACACATCTAATACTTTGATCCTTACTTGATGGTAACTTAATTTGAGGTTTGGCTTGGTGAAGAACTGAAATTGTTGTAGTTGATCCAACAAGTTGTTAACCCTTAGCACTAGATATATTTTCTTTATGGTGAATTTGTTTAATTCATAGTAGTCAATGCACATTCTCTATTCAATACTTCTTCAACACCATTATGATGGGTGAATTGCATGGTGATGTCTTGGTTCGATGGGCCTAACAAATCCCTCCTCTCACAAACACTAAAATTGATTCTTCACTTGATTTACTTCTATGATTAATTATATATATCCCAATGTTTGGAAATGGGTAATTTGGAAAAAAAACAATCTCTTTCTCAACCACTCATTTGGGTACCAACCCCTAAGGTTCTTGAAACAACTCCTTATAGGATACAACCAATTGTTGTTGTTGTTGGCATTTTTTGTCATTACATCATTCGAAGGATGCCTTTATATCAACTTCAATACCCTCTCCTTGTTCCTTCTACTATATAAAATATAGAAAGACAAACCTATTAGTATTTCCAATGATTCATCTTTCTCGAAAAGCATTAATCAAAGAAAATTTCCTTTTATCCTTGCATGAATTTATAATAAAATCCTTCCAATTCTTGAAAAGATGATATTGATTTTATCTCTCACTCAAATGATCTTCTAAAGATGATTCCACACACATCCAATGGTACCACTTCATCCACAAAGTTCTATATAATGGAAAGTTGAACTAGCATTGTTTTTCCACTCTTAGGTTTATGTCTTGTCTCACCTTGCTGAAGGGGTATGGTTCGTGATAATAATGGGTCTCTCGGATAATATTTTCAACCAATTATGTGGAGATCAAATTTGATTATGAATCAAGATCAATCAAGCAATCTACCATGGTTTTCTTCATGTCGATCTTGACATGAAATGATTATGTCATCTCCTTCTTTTCTTTGCGATTGCAAATGACAAAATCTACCTACTTATGAATGGTAGTGCAATTTATTTTCCGTTTTATATGTAAGGTGTTTTTCAACCTCTCTTTTTCATATACAACTATCATATATTTTTTCTTATTATTCTTCTTTTGGAAATTATTTGGGTTCTTCTGAAGATGTAATTTCCAACAATCTTCCTTAGTATATCCCTTTATGTTGAAAAACTTGCATTTCATTATGAGAGATATTGTTTCTTTTGTTGTTACTACAATCTTATTTGCAACCCAGTTCTTTTTTTCTTTCCCTTCTTCTTCTTCTAGACTTGTGGTTTCATTTATTTGTGCATGAATGGATCATATGAAGAGTTATTGAATTTATTTGTTCTCCCTACAAATGTTTATGATAATAGGAGTACAAATGTTTCCATAAATTCTTTTAGAAAATCATGTCTTTGTCTTATTTTTCTATCAATTAATTACTTATATATATCAAGTGATTGAACAATTTTTCAATACATTGAACTTGTAGTTCTTTAACTTGCCAATTATCAATGGAATTTTTCCTCTTCCAAGACTAATATTAAAAATTCTCTTCTTCTTTTAATTTTAATGAATAAATGACCTTAGTGACTATTCACTAATAGCCCCCACAATAAAAAAAAATTGTTTTATTAGTCACAACATCTTCCTCTGACCATGTAAGATTACAAGTTAGTGGATAAGAGAACATTGAATTTGAATTATATTGTCCTCTCCTTGACTGAGTAATTCATACTTTTGATAACATAAAATTATTATTCATGAAACTAATCTTATTATATAAGTATAAGTATGATGAAAGTTGAGGGAAATGAGTGAAGTTGGAGATGGATATCACATATATAATTATGGATATATTCATCGATATATTGTGGAGATTTTTATTATATATCAGAAATGTTTTTATGAGCACCTCAATGCTATATTATGAGGCCTCATATATGTATTGAATTGAGAGAGTGATTTATTATTTTGCATATTAATACAATGTAGCTTTGATGGATATTGTTCTTCTTATGTGTATGTTTCTGTGTGTGTGTGGGTGTGAATGATTGTTCATGGCTTCTCTTAAACCAACATTTGGTATCATTGAAGAACACAATTTCATGTATTGTTGTATTTAAAATATGGGTGCATCCTCGGTGGTACCTGACACCCTCGCAATCATTGTATTTTGAAAGATGGGTTCATGATCAATTGAAACTAACACTTGATTTTTATGTTACTTATTGAAAAGTGAGCATGAATTATTAAGTTTCTAATAATAGGTGAAGGAGGGAAAATAATTCAAAACTTTAATCACGAAATTGAACTATTACAACAATTTCCTAAAGACCCTTTGCAAGAAATAGATAGGTTATAGGAACAAAATCATTCCATAATTGGAAAAGTTGCATAATTCAAAACATGATATAATGAAATTTATCCTGAATTTGTTAGTTCTTCTACACAACACATCGACACACTAGAAGAAAAATTGACATCACTAGATAAATTTGTGGATGATATATTTAAAATTGGAGATCAAAAGGATAAATTGATAGAATCATTGTATAAAGAATTATTGGAAAAGGAAAATGTGTTGTCAGATCTCGAAAGTGAAGTAAAATAGTTAAAACAAGAGAAAGTAGAGTGTGATTCAATTTGTGATACAAGTGACATAATTGATAGTTCTTGTGATTTGATTGATGATAATAGTGTTGATGTACATATGTCTCTCTCTTGTTCCGAGACTCAAAAATACGATGCTCCAAATGATAATCCTGATGATATTTCTAAAGATGAATCTCTTTGTGAAGATGATGAATGAGGTTTCTCTGAAAATTACGTGAACGGTATTGGCTAAAAACTTCTGAATAAAATGGGTTTTGAAGGAAAACAGTTTAGGAAAGAATGGTCAAGGTGTTAAAAATCCCATACAAGTATGTGTAATACCAACAAATGAAGTTCAAAGAAGAAATGAAGATATCCAATTTGTGAAAGAAGAAACATTCGAAATAGGTGAATCATCTACAAGTATAGAGTAGCAATATAACAATAAATCAAGTGTGTAAGCAAGAACAATGTTGCAGTCATTGTGGAAGAAGAGGGCATCAAAATGTAAAATGTTGAAACTTGCATCCCTACAATTTTTGCGGTCTTACAAATCATGATCATCATAAGTGTTAGAATCAAGAAATATCAAAGCCTCACATACAAACTCACATAAATATCCAATGTGGTTGGATAGATTTCCTTGAAATGGAGAAATGTTGTGTTTTTTGTTGAAAATATTTTATAGGTTCAATTATTCAAATGTTCAAGAATATATCCCATATAAATTTCATGAGTTAGTTGGTCCTCCAAAGGTCAGTTGTCATTAAAACATGTTTAGGAATATTTGTCAATTTATTGAGTCGTTTCTTTGATTCATGAGTATTTTTGTACTGGTTCATGGTAGACGAAAAACTACCTTGTAATGAAAGATGTAGGCTTGTGGGCATTCAAAAATCACCTACTGTAATAAATGGTTTGTAAAGATGAAACAAGATCAAGTTTGTAATGGTTAAAGGTGTGCCAAGAAAAACACTACGTATGATGTAATGGTTAAAGGATAACCCATAGAAAACCCATGGGAAAGTCAAGGGTAAGCTAAATAAATATTTTATATGAATATGATGTAGTTCAAATGATTAACTCAGATACAACTCATGAAGACAACGAAAACTGATGAAACAAATAAAAATGAAGAAGACTAAGATGGAGACAACTCTAGACATCCATATTGAATCATAAGTATTCATTAATGGAGAGTATGAAGGAATAATTCATACCTATGATACGATGAAATTATTATCATGAAAGTAGACTTATTCTAGAATTCTATGTATGATGAAATATGAGGAGAATGAGTGAAGTTAGGCATGGATATCACATAGATATTTATGGATATATTAGTGGAGATATTGTGGATATTGTTATTCTATATTGGAAATATTGTTATGATCACCTCAATGCTATATTATGAGGCCTCATGTATGTACAGAATTGCGAGAATGATTTATTATTTTGTACATTAATACAATGTAAATTTGATTGATATTGTTCTTCTTATGTGTATATTTATCTTTGGGTAAATGATTTCTCATGATTGCTCTTAAAAAAACACTCCTTATCCACATTAATTGTAAAAGGTAATATACAACAACAATTGTTTTAGATACTCCAATAGTAAGAAAAGATACAACTCCATCTTAGATAGAAAAGCGATGCTCTCTCTCTCTTTATGTGTGTGTGTTTGCGGAAATGAAATTCTTATTTGATGTTACTTGAACAATGGAACATGTGGAGATTTAAATAAGGAACAACCTCTGAAATATTGTTGGTGAAGAATTGAACAATTGGTATATTCTCATGTAAACATTTCCAACACTTTTTACAACAACTTATAACACAAATCACTTTCCTTTTTCTCCTTTTGCTCCACATGTAAGATAAGACACCAATTGGAATTGTTTATAAATGGACAAAGAAGTATTATCCACCAATTAAAATGGACGGATTGAGGAAATGTCAAATTGTTGTCTCATAGTTATACTAAGTTGAGGATACATTGTTGTAGGATAAAGTATACATTAGAATTATAATGGGTCACCATGGTTTTGTTTTAGAGCTTATAAAAAGAGGATTTGGCCCATAGTGTGACCTACCTAAAGAAAAATGATATTTGTGGATTACATATGTGTTTTGGAAGAATTAATAAAAATTTACACAATATCCTAATGCAAGTTGTATAATCCCAAGGAAAAATACAATGGTATATGAGAGGAATAGTTTATACGTATGAGTGATTGGAATTATAAGTTTATCGAAAGAGTCCATACAAACATGTTATGTTTGAATTTATTGAAGAATGGGATCTATTTGGTGGTAAGTTGGAAAGAAAATTATACTAGTCTGGGTCACTTCATGCTATAAAATGCTCTGCAATATCATCATTTGCAACCATATATATTTCTTCTATTCCTACAAAAATGGTTCCCCGAGTTCCTTAAATGAATTTGATTCAATATCCAATCAATTTATTTTTTGGATCTAATTTAGGATAGTGATGAATCCACTTAGTAAATAAATTTCATTGATACTTATGAATTACTTAAATACCTTATGATTTAGTGTCAGTCCCATCCCTTCTACCACCACTCTAAGTTCAACAGTTTGACATTTTCGTTGCCTATGAAGGAGTTGGTGAGTTTTTTGACCATTTCCCACTTCTGAGTTTCCCACACATTTCTATTTTCCCAACATATTTTTTCCATTTCTTTTCCCTCTTCTATACTTACCCAAATTCCCCTTTTATTTTCTCTCCTCTATTTTTCCCTTTCTAGCTACTATACTTAGTCATGTTTTCTAAAATGGCATGTTCACAAGTTCTGACCTCCATCCATATTCCCATATCATGAGTATGACCGACCAACATGTTATTGTAACGACCCCATCGTTATGACTACAAGCAAAGAAAAAGTGCAATTTTTATTTTTTTTTGTTTTTAGGCAAGAAGGCGACGATGGAAACAGTTGAACCACATAACCTAACCACAAACACCCACTTGCGGAACAAGAAGTAGAGAAATACGAATCCACGCACTAGCACAAGAGAAACTGGATGAAACATGCATAAAACAACAATGAGAAATGATTACCTACCTGACACAAACAAGAGCACGCCTACAATCTAAGGGACAACATCCCCCTCTTGACACATCAGCCTTGATGACCAATGACTAGAACCTCAAGGAACGCAAACCAAATGCATGAAGGTGTTACAACCCAAGTGATAACATCAACATACAATGATCAACAAAACCCACATGGAAGGCACATACCTAGACCAAGTTATCCTTTGCCTCCATCCCTCAGGGCGTGCAATGATCCCCTCATCAGGAATCATGTCATCCATAGGTGATAAGCATGACTATAACCTTGGCGCGACACATCCTCTCTAGACCAAGGACGCGCTAGGAGCTGAATACCGATAATAAGAATACACCCATACCCCAAGAAATAAGTTGACGAGACACAAGAAGAAGAAAACAAAGGAAAAACGCAAGCCAATACACGACTTCATCCACAACCCAAACCATTTATCAAGTCTAAATTGGTCAATATTTACAATCTAATTTAGTGTTAAATACAGATCTAATTTAACCAGTCTAAAATTACAAAAGTCAATGATTTACAAACCTGACTTAACATGATATACAATTATAATTTAGTGAGTCTAAATTACCAATTTAGACAATAACTAAATATCAAATTAACATTAATCACATATCTAATTTTAGCAACTCTAACTTACTACTAGTTTATAATTTGCAATTCTAATTCAATCTTAATACAAATCTAATTCGCAAGTCTAAAATTACAAATTAGACATTAATTACAAATCAAATCTAACATTAACACAATCTAATTTTAGCAATACCAATATATAAACAACATTCATGATATCAAGTATAAATCTTATGATTATAATGATAATAAGGAAATAACTTCCAACACATTGTCTCGCCATAACAACAGTATTAAGGTTTTACTAGTTGTCAATTACACATTAAGTTGTTGGGTAAAAACAAGTTGACACTAAATAAAATTAACTTTTCCTTAAAAGCTCCCCTACTATAAAATCAAGGCATGAATTGCTGACAGTAAGGTGAGGACGTTGTCAGACATGAAATCGATCACCTTCAAAGTAAATTCTAAATCCATGTTGTATTTAATCATAAAAGGTTATGCCTAACATAAATTCACAGTCATTAATACATTTGTTGCCTTCACTATAATTTAGGTTTATTGTCATTAAGTTTACTGCTACTTTGAATTTACTGCCATAACCAGGACATTACCCAAATCACTGCAGGTACATTGCTGTCCAAAAGAGTTACAAGTTAAGTGGTTCAAGGACCTTACAAGTCGCTAAATAAGTGATTGTTCGAGGGAGCACTGGGCACACAGCTCACTAAGCGAACACGCAGACCATCCACTACAAGAATTCGATGCGAAAAACAAAGGGGAAATCATTGAGCAAGGGATTCCAAAATGTAGTCGCCTCAACATGAAATTTATAGGAAAATAAGGGAACTTGCTAGGCAAGCAATTCAAATCGCAGTCACCCCCAAGGAATAAAAATCGGGTGAAACAAAGAGGGGAAAACTGTTGTGCGGAAATATATTACAGTGCAATCTAAAGGTGTAAAGTCGCAACCACAAGAAGAAACCTCTACCTTTACCCAGGAGATGAAATGATACCATTTAAAATGAAGCCCGCCACCCATGCTACCAAATTATATAAAAACGTTAGAGTGAAACTGTGGGCATAAACTGTGAAGGAAAAAAAAAATTAACTATGAATACAACTAACTACCACTGGTATAAAATTGTGGAATCTAACCAGTGGATGCCAAAATCATGGGTAACAATCTAATAAAAATATGATCAAGACTGCCCTGTACCATTCCATAAAACGTTGTCCCAAAAATTACTGTCAATACTAAATCTGTCCAACGCAGTCAATAAAATAATCGCTGACCTTACCAAAAACAATTGCCATCAAATATTTTATACTGCATAGGGAGAACTCAAGACAGAAATGAGGGAAGTGCAGGGAAAATCATGGTTGAGTATATTGAAATTTCAGAGAAGAAAAAATATTCAGTCAACGAAATTAATGGCAGAGCGAACATTCACCAGTTTTCAAGGAATCAAAATAAAGGTAAATAAACCATCAAGATGTCGATAAAATGCATGGGAAAAATGTCGTAGTAAGAGTAATAGCATTCGACCATCACCCAGTAATAAAAGATGAAAACACATTCTAAATATAAAAATGCAGAGCAATATATCCAGCAATGAAAATACATTCAATATATGAAATCACAGAGAAATATATCCAGCAATGAAAACACATTCAATATATGAAATTGCAGAGCAATGTATCCAGCCATGAAAACACATTCAATATATAAAAACACAGAGTTAAAAATCGTGGTTGAGGGTGTTAAAATGCAGAGAATACAAAGCACAGTTTTCAGATGCCGAGAATGATTAAGATGTAGAGGTGATATAACATGCAGAGACCCAAGAAAGGTAGATATCAAACGCAGAGATAAGAGGGGAAAACATCTGGGAAAACAAATCCTTCGTTCATCATCCACTCACAAAAAAGTAGGGCATTAGAATATAAAGGTTATTGTGCACCGAAGTGATGATCATCAATTCGGCTCCTGGCCGACTGCTCAGGCATGGAATGACGATCTAAGGATGAGGACGAAGTAAAACACACCACTCTTCATAATAATAAACAAACCAAAGGACATTCAGAACATGTAAGGACCAAATGCCAACAGAATCAAGTCAAACAACGAGCTTAAGGCTATGGGGAAATTTAAGTTCTTGGTTGAAATGTTGAGTCAAACATTTTCTTTGCCCAATTAAAAATACAGAAATGAAAGTGTAATATATAATAATAATCTATCATGTAGAATCAAGTAAGTGTATTGTATCCCAAGTCATCTCCTCTGAGTCGTTGTCCCGCCCACTCCGTGCATCTCCCTCTTCTTGACTGATGAGACTTCACCAGTACCTCCCAACCAATGCTAGGGGTACTCTTCTTCCCCCTTAGCCCCCTGATTTGCAAAGGGAACACACACACTAACCATAGAAAAAATACTTCCCAACTCGCCTCACAAGGTCGAGCTACCACTCATCATCGAGCTGGGTATCCCAACTCTCACGAGCTAAGTCAATCAATTCTAAATTTCGGCAACGTAACGTTACACATCACAGAATAGATCCATCATCCTCCTCCTCCCCCCTTTATATAGAGTTTCTAAGTCATTTACTTCCCCAAATTCTCATTTAATTTATTTTTCAATAATTTAATTCATAAAAATCTTCCCCATACATGTGTCAGCCATCCCCTTCATTGCACCATAAATTAATTTCATTAATTATTTAATTACTCCTATTTCCCTCACCCACCTAAAATCATTCCTAGAATTGCTCCTAGGTGTCCCCATATTCCCTTGCACATTTTAATGACTTACCCCTTTACTAATTTACTAGTTGAGTTTGATTTAGAAAGTTATTAAATGCAAGATACCTTACTAAGTTAGACATTCTGTCTTTTTCCTTATGTTTCCTTTTCTCTTTATGTTTCCTCGTTTTTCCTTAGTTTCTTAATTCTTTTAAATTTCCCTCTTTCCCTTTTCATTTAAAACTCGAATTGACAAGTGTAGAAAATTACCTTTTTCCCCTTTTTCTTTTTAATTAATAAATTTTTAATTAGCATATGTAACAAAACAATTATTTCCCCTTTTTTCGTTTTTTTAAATTTTATCCCCCAAAAGATTTTTATAAATTAATTGAATTGCTTACCCCCTTCTTATCACATGATTAATGATTATTATTATTATTATTATTATTATTATTTATTTATTTATTTTTATATAAATATATATATATTTATCACAAGTATCACTTAGACCTAGATTTTATTGTCCTAGGTTGGGTGACATTTTATTAGGGAAACTGTATTAAATATTTCTTATCACAGTATTCATTCTAAGGTCATCTAGGTTTATTCACTTATTAGTTAACAAGACAATGTGCCCTTTAGGATGCACTAGGTGCTCCAAGGGTGCAACTCACCTCATTTTGTTTCCCTTGTGCGATGTTCCCTTCAGGATGAACTACATGCTCCAAGGGTGCCACTCACCTCTTTCTATTTTTCTTGCACGATGTGCCCTTTAGGATGCACTCTGTGCTCCAAGCGTGCCGCTAGCCTCTTGACTGACTTAGTAGACATCAAGAAACCCCTGGAGTCAATACTCCATCAGGTGATCTTGTGGGAGACTAAGGGCCTCTAAGGAAAAAGGCCCCTACCTTATTGTGTGCCCCTTAGAATCATTGTGAGCGACTATCGCAGTCATCCCTCACAACATCGTGGGTCTTCTCGAACTAGGTAATCGTTAACATATAGTTAGAGCCACGACGAGAGTGCTAGTAGGTTGTGGAAGGGATGTTGTCCACACCTCTACCTCAATGTCTCTGGTTATCGTGCGTGACCCCTCTACTCCACATGTGAGTCTGGTCGGAAAGCTATCGTCAACCTGCATCATCAACGAAGCGTGTCAGAATAAAATCCATAATCATAACACCTAATCATATGCACATATGCCATATATACAACAATCAAACCCCAATTGTCTACTCCCTGACTCGGTCCGGAGTCCAAAGGGTTTCATTGATGCCTCTGCATCCTTGAGGTCCAAAATTCTACACACTCAGAAAAACCAAGTCAATAGCACGTGTCTATGTCAATATAGAAAAATAACATGTCATCAGTCTGTAACGCCTCATATTCATAATCAAATGCCCAATAGTATAATAATTTGGATCACTTGCAAGCAAGTGTCCTTAAATAATAAGTTATCTCAGTGCGCGTAAGAGTAGGATGATACAATTATTTTATACTTAACCATTTGTTTTCAATCGCGGGTTCGTGGGTTCAGGATTTCATATTCCAAGTTCCGCGATATCCATTTTTCACCCAAATATATGCAATCTACATTATGACCATCATACATATCAAACTCCTAAGCATCTCATCTCTCCTATATTGAGTTCGATCGACCACTCCTAACAGTTATCTTATTTTCGATCATTCGCAACTGCAGGTTCTTGGGTTGGCGGGTTCACAAAAATTCCCAAATCCTAATTGCTCGCATTCATCCCCGCCATCCTCGTGATTTTCCCAATACAAATTTAAGAATGGTTTAATGCTACTAACTCATTAGGCAGGTTCTGTAAATATTGTCATTAATA